>ML781242.1:301948-312779 GCA_009831015.1 Picea engelmannii
TGAAAAGAAAAATAAAAATGAAATATATAAACGAAATAAACTAAAAAGAAAAAAATAAGAAAGTCAAAAGAGAAAAAGGGGGGAAAACCTAAGTAAAACAAGAATTAGGGTTTGAGTCTAAATAAAGGAAAGGAGGAGGGGGAAATAAGGGGACTTTTGGGGGCTGAGATTGGTATTGTTATGCTGAGAGAATAGAGACTGACTGATTGCTGGTAGGAGTTGGGAATCCTCAGCAGACTTGAGTGGTAGCTCAGCCTTGGAGGCGAGCTGAGGAGCTAGTTACTCTCTGATTTTGTGTGGCCCCTTTGCGGCTCGGGGGGCTAAGGGGGAAGAAGAGTACCCCTAGTGTTTGGCTGGGAGGTACCGGTGAGTTCGTTGCGGTCGGCAAGCAGGAGCAGGAGCGGCAGGAGCAAGGAATCGTCGCGGAAAGCATTCAGGCAAAGGTACGCTTTCTGGTTGAATGGTAGACGAATGAAATATTTATGCTTGGGATCTCGTTGAATGTTTGGTTTTCATACTTAGACAAATTTCATTGTGCAAGGGGTGAGAAAAATAGATTAACTCTGCTATTTAGATTAGATGGTAGATGGAAAAGGATAATTTCTCTTTGTTGATAATATAGAATCTCTCTGTGTTTGGTTGGGGTTTCTTAGCGATCTAAGGGTTACTTGTTCTACATTGAGTCGTCTATCCCAGCGCTGTTTGTAAAAGGAATATTCTCTGTGTTTGTTTTCCTTTTGATGTATTTACTGTGGGCGTTTTTATTTTCTGTTGATGTGTTTGCTGCGGGCGTTTTTATATTCTCTGTTGATGTATTACTGTGGGTGTTTCCTCCAACTACGGGCATTCCCATTTTTGACTGGGTTGTTTTATATATCATAGTTGGAGTTTTACTTTCCATGGGTCAATCGCTCACTCTCGCTGATTGGAATGTGTTGTGTTATCGGGCTTTCATTATTGACTTGTCTTCAGTGTCATGCATGGCCTATTGCATTGTAAGAGTGGCCTTGTTCGGAGCTTTACTTTTCCACAGGAAGATTGCACGGTTATATTCAAAAGGGTATAATTGTTTTACCTAAAACAACAACAATAGGCTGCTACAAGAGTACTGTGTGCCGATTGTTGCTCGCTGGTCTTCAGACAATACAATGAAAAAGGCAGCGTAGAGTATTCCATCGCACCTATAGTCAATAGATATATAATAGATTTACGCAGTATTGTATCGTATTCGGATAATACAATGAAAGGTATTTCCTCACGTAGATAGTCATTTAGATATAACAATAGATATATAAGGTATTTGTATCGAGCTTATCTTCTTCCAAGAAGAACTTTTTTTTCTCAAGTATATATATATAGAAATAAATTCTTTTACATAGACAAGGTCACTCATCAGAAAATAACGAGTGTTGTGCTTGCCCAATGCTGATCGATGCTTAACAGTTCTCAAAGGAGGCTGGAATAATGAAGACGAGCCTATACCAGCTTAGAAAGCCTAGGAAAGAGGAGGTCTATCGCTGTCCCAAAAAAAAAAATATCAGTCGCCAATGGTAACAGGAAAAAGAAATCATGCCGCAACCAGCATTGACAATAAGCATAGTATGGGAGAGAAAAGACTGAAAATAACAAGGAGTTCCTATCTTATCGATATATAATAGATACAGGCATATAATTATTTACGCAAATCTGGTGCTGAGTTGACATCACACTCACATCCTCCGAAAGGTATACGATAGGGATACATTATTTTCTTAATTTAAACATCAACTAATTCCTATTACCCTTTTGTTGATACAATTGAATTATATTTACAGTACATATGTAAGTAAGTTACGCAATATTTGTCAATCGTTTAAACCAAATAATATTGTATCTTCATATTGAAATACAACGAGAACAAGAACAAATATTAAATCGAAGGGATATTTAGTTGGTGTTAAGACTATTGAATGACACGTTTCAGTTTGAGCACATGGCTATGGATATCCGGGGCATGCGGTTTGCCTGGGACGCGTGGGTACTGATGGTCGACCCCGACTTACTCTTAAGTTGCGTGAGTATCCTGATGGATGTGGGCAGGTCGAGATCTTACCTCCAGTAACCCTTTGACGACAGTATGGAGGACCCACAACCCTTCCACAATAATGGCTAAATCTGGAGCTACAGATTTGCCCTTCTTTCAAAAATTTGCGATTGATGGTTGGGTGACCTTGGTTTTAGCAGTAATTGATTGATTGATATTGAATAACAGTTAGAATGTCAGTAATTGCAGAAAGTTAATCCCACCAGTGCATCCGGCTGTTGGGACCGAGATTTCCATCACGCAGGCGTGCCTAAATCCTGGAGTCCTTGTTTAAAAAAAAAAAAAATGAAAAATTTCTGCATAGATCCCCTTCTTACGTGTGGCCAGGTTTCTCCCTGCACCACTTACGGCAGTATAACTACTATCAGCCAGCCTTTTATACCAGCCTTTATGACTGCGTTCACCTTAGCTGGAGTCATCTCCTTTGCCGGGCAAAAATGGTAGTAATGTCTCTTTAATTCTAAATTAAGGCGTGTGTAAATTCATGTCCTTACAAGCATTCGTTTATTGGCTGAGGTTTATTGTCTTTAATAATGCTAGCTGGTAGTATTAGGTAGAACCCTAGCGTAGTTAAATTATTGATCTTCAGTTGCTTGATTTTATATTAATGGTATTGCTATTTCTGTCTTGGGGAACTGTGGCTGTAACGCAGAGCGTGGTAATGGTTTAGATAACTGTGTTGTTGTTTTATTTATGGTGAATTCAATAATCCATGCCAAATCGGGTAAGGGTAATGTTATCGCTCGAATTAATAAAGGGTAGTGTTACCAGCAGTATATAATTATGAGGTGATCTACACATCGTCATTTTAAATGTGGATATTCTGAATCATGGCATTTCTAATTCTTGTTAATTGGTTATTTGAAATTTGGCCTTTTTAATATTTGCTAACGGGTTATCTTGAATAGTGGCATTTGATTATTGATAATTTGGCTATTTGAATATTGGCATTTTATTTATTTGTTAAATTGGTCATTTTTGAATGGTGGCCTTGATTATTGATAAATTGGCTATTTTAAGATTGGCATTTGATTTATTGTAAATTGGTCATTTTCGGAATAGTGGCCTTTTAATTGTTGTTAATTTTGGTCCCTTCTAAATTCTGTTACTTTTAATATGATCAATTTAAATAATGTCATGGTTACATATTGTCATTTATAATTATGATGTCATGATGTTAGTTTAGACATGAGGTTATTTATAGATACAAGTTGTTTTGTATATTGACATAGGGTAAGGGTGTGTCATTGGGTGGTCTTAAACAACTAGGTAATGATGGGGTATGGATACCAGTATTTAGGAAGGGCTCGTTCCAATTTCCATTGTTGTTCTGGGTAAGGTTTAAAGTAGTGTATTGATTAAATTAAATGATAATGTTATGAGAAGGTTAGTCTCTACGTCATTGTTTAATGGAACGTTAAGTAAATGGATTTAGATCAGTGAAGGTTGCTCGATGAGACCCTTGTAGTTTATTATGATAATAGTCAACTAAATGGCAAAGATCTCAGGTTAGGAATATAATGATGCCAACCTGTATGGTGAGTAGGATAATAGTATGGTAGGTCAATCCATGACCTCTCAATGATTGGGACCCTCCCTTTTTCTTCTAATACGTTTTTCTTCTATCATCTATTATGTATGTGGGAGTTCAGGTCAATTAGACCATTATAACGCTTACCCCTTCGATAAGATTTGAAGTTAAACCTTGACATAACTTATTGATGGCCGAATAGGTTAGAATGAATTGTAGGTAAATCTGTAGTATGGTAAGTGATTTATTAATGCCATACAATTAGTTATTCTGCATTAGTAATGGGAACTCGCAATTAAAAATTTGATTTTACATTGTTTAAGAGTAGAATTGGCCACTCTTCGACTAATGGAAATTTATGAGAATGATGGGTTGGTACTTAATGCTAATGGAGGCAGAGATAATGCCTTGTCGTCGTGATGGTTGGTCGTTGTAAAATCCTTGTGTTCATCATTTTCCGTCGAGGTTGCGGTTGTACGTTTATTCATTGTGCACTTGGCTGAGTCTTTGAGTATGGGGTCAGTCGTGTTAGGTGGGATGTAGACACCTTCAGATGCCTTAGTATTTATGTCTGTGTGTAAATCCGGTGGAAGGAATCCAGTGTCGTATCAAGAGTCCCGGGCTGTTTAAAGGCACAGTTCCACTCTTGCGACACACTCTGAGCCGTATCAGTAGTCTCGGGCTGTTTAAAGGCACAGTTTCCACTACTGCGAATCTATTGTTGGATTGTTTCATTTTGTGACAGTACTGTACCTAACCCCTGGTGTCCTCCTCTGCTTACAGCTGCTAGTTGCACGCCCTATATCCGAGGGCGTTTATTTCTTGTTTTCACTATGATATGTCAGGTCGTCTTGATTGTGTTCGTATTACTTGCGTCTTGTTGGTTCGAGTGGTGACGTAGAGTCGAGGGGGTTGTTTCTGCTATACGCGCGCACACACTTTTACAACAATTTTTTTTTTTTTTGCACCGGTTGACAGAGTAGTTGTCCTTAACTAGGAGGGTTATTACAGAACTCAAAGAATCCATCTTTCATATTACAAGGGCCAACAAATGGAAAGTCTCAATGAGACCTCTGCTCCTTGTGTAGAAATGAAGTGATTTTCCAGATTGTAATATTGTATGAAAATTCCTTTTGTGCTTCATTCACTAATTTTGAATAGAGTGTGTGAAGAATCAAATGGGATTACTTAGTTAAGTGTGTCATAATAGAAACAATATAGGATTCCATATTTTGTATTTCATGAGCTAGTAAATGGAAAACCTTGTTTCTTGTACTAGTTATTTGCTGAAGTAGAATAGTCTCTAGAGTGTATTTGAATATTGCAGAGTGTGTGAAGTATAGACTAGAAAGATTTTACATAGTGATTAAGACATCCATTTTTAGATAGATTTTCTATTGGATTTCATACTAAGAATTGTGATTAGACTTTAGATAAAACAAAGTGTGTATCTAGAAATGATATAATTTCTACTATTCTCACTAGACATAGTTAAAGTATCTTTTTACAACACATATGGTGTAACAATTTGTCACAATAAATAAATAATATAATATAAATACATTAAAATAATAAATAAAAGTGAAATTAAACATTAATGTAATAAAATGTCATGACTAAAAGTCACGACTCTTCATAAAACCATAAAGGAAATACATATAGGCATGCCCTATCTTTGTAATATCATCATTATTTTTACAACCAATTATTATTATATATATCTTATTATGGATTTAGAATGAAGTTGTTCATTATGAAACCATTGTATCTTTTACATTGGTATCAGAGCTGGTCGCTCCCCCATATCACATTCATTCCACCACAACCCCACTTTTTCCCCTCACCCGCAACCCCCTCGTCCCCCACACACCCCATGTCATTTTCCCTCACCCTCCAAACCCCATTTATGTAAATACCCCCCACATTCTAAAATTACAACCTTCCCAGCCTCCCGTAACTCTCCCATAACCCTCGTCACTCTCTCCCATAACCCTCCCCCACTCCCTCGCAACCTCTCCCCCACTCTCTCGTGACCTGTTCCCACCCCCTATCCACTTCCCTAAACCCTCATGTAACCCTCCCCATTCTCCACTCCTTACCCTCCACTCCCCATTATCCAGTCCTTTTCACCCTCTCATAACCCTCCCCATTCTCCACTCCCAATCACCAGCCTCTCTCCACTCCCACGCACATGCCTCTCTCCACACACTGACCTCTCTACCTATATCACAGTCATTCCACACTCACACACACCATCCCACAACACACGTCTCCTACAGCCTGCGCCCCCCCATTCTTCCACAGCCTGCATCTCTTCGTAGTCTTCATCCCTCACTCCCACGGCGTTCCCCTCCCATTCTCCATTTGTTTCATCATTCACCCACCATACACCTCCACTCTCCACATATCATCTCACATCCTTCCACCGTAAATTACATACAATTTTTTTCAAATAATTAAAAAGGGGATATTCCAAGCAAGATCAAAATTACAAAAAAACACTCAACCCTAAATAGCAGAAGGATATTAGAATTAAAAAATCAAGTGGAAAAAATAGACCAAGAGTGTAAAAGAATTAGAAAATCACTTGAAACGTTAATACAAAAAACTCATGATGAGTTACTAGAAGAAATAAGGCTCAACAATGAGGCACTCAAACAAGAGTTCACCCATAATCTTAAAGAAAATATTTCAATGGAAGTCATAAGCGAATTACAAAAATGCATGGATAATCTAAAACAAGATATTAAAGACGATATTTTTCAATAACTCGGGGTTAACCTACAACAACGTTTGGGAAACTTTAAATGCGAAATAGATGATGATTTGCGATAAAGTCTAGTTTTGATCACACAACATCAGGAAGAAAATATTAATGAGCTTTTAAATTTAAGAAAAGGCCAAGGGCACCAAAAATCCACCCAACCACAATGAAGTGACTCAAACAAATCTAACACATCACCCCCACCACCACCACTGCCACCACCTCCCTACAATTAAAATTCCCAACCTATATCACAACATCAACCTTGAATAATTTATCCTCCCAAAGCCAAAATTGAGCTGGAAAAATACAATGCAGGCGATAACCAATGTGTGGCTTGGTTTAAAAAAATGAAGAATATTTCCATATATATAATATTATAATCGATGAATAAAAGGTTAAATACACATCCATGTACCAAAAAGGCACTGCATACAATTGGTATCTATGGTGGAAAGGAAGAACTCAGTAATATAATTGGAATTCTTTCAAACATGACTTTTTTAAAAGATTCCAAGGAATCTCGTTTTTTTTTTTTTTTTTCCAAAACTCACCATATTACAACAAAAAGGAAACGTATATGAATTTACACATCAATGGGAAGCTCTTTCCACCCGAGTATTTGGAATATCTGATAATCAATTACTCTAGTATTACATAGGTTGTCTCAAACCACATATCCAATACGAGTTAATATTACATGAGGTTACTACAGTAGAAATAGAAATACGCAAGGAAAAATTCACAAAAGAAAAACTAGAAGGCCAATCAAGATTCAACAAGGTTTACTCGAGAAGGAGTGTACCTCAGACAATAGAAAATGAAAAATACATACCACCCAATCTACATGAAGCTAGAATAACTAGTTTAGAGTCCCAAAGGATAAAAGAAGGAAAATGTAAACGATGTGGAGAGAAATGGGACCGAAGACATATGTGTCAAATCAAAGATAACTCAAAAAAATTGTACACTTGTGAAGCAAAAAAATATGACGAATCAGACTCAACAAAATCAATAAATGAAGAAATCGAAAATTTCCAAAATGACACTTCATAACTCATAGAAGACAACACACCAAGAATATTGCTCGCAACCATCACATGCATTACCCAACCACAAACTCTTAAATTAAAAGGACATATAAAAAATGATAATGTCACTGTACTAATAGACATTGGAAGTACCCACAATTTCCTCCATATCAATATTGCAAGGAAACTTAAATTATTTTTATATCTAGTCCTAGACATGAAAGTAATGGTTGCATATGGAAAAAAAATTGGAAATGTTAGGAAATGCCATAAGGTGAGACTCCAAACGCAATATTTCAATTTGGAATCAGAACTCTACACCGTCCCTCAGTGAGGATTAGATGTGGTTTTAGGATTCCAATGGTTACAAACCTTGGGCACATACTCAATCAATCACTAGGAACATTTCATCCAATTCAAGTGGCAAGGGAAAAGTTATAAATTAGATGGTTTTCAACCTCCACAAACACAGGTTGTGTCATCACAAAACATGGAAAAAATGATCTGAAATGGAGAAACCACATACTTCATCCAATGCCACAACATAGAAACACAAGAATGAGAACATGATGACTCAAGAATATCGGAAATCCAAGATCGAAATAAAAAACACAATAATGTATTTCAAGACCGTCCCTGGAGTTACCGCCACAAATAAGAATAGAACATATAATTGAATTTAAACCAATATGAAGCCCAATCAAGGTTATACCACAAAGATACCCTCATCACCACAAAACAAAGATAGAAAGATTAGTCTAAGACCTATTAAAATGTGGTGTAATCATGAAAAGCATAATTCCATATGCAGCTCCAGTAGTGTTAGTTTGAAAGAAAGATGGATCTTTCAAATTATGCATAGATTACCGAGGGCTAACGAAAATAACATTAAAAATAAATTTCCCATCCCATTTATTGATGATATGTTGGATGAACTTCACGGAGAAATATATTTTTCAAAAATTGATTTAAGATCTAGGTACTATCATATTAGAGTCAGACTAGAAGATGTAGCCAAGACTTCCTTCCAGACACTCGAATGACACTACGAATTCAAGGTGATTCCTTTTTGGATAAATAATGCCCCCTTCACTTTCCAAGTGACAATGAATGAATTAGTTCTCTCACACTTATGGAAACATGTCTTAGTTTTCTTCGATGATATCTTAGTGTATAGTAGAACATTGGAGGAACATAAGAAACATTTGAGACACGTGTTATCTCTTCTGGAGGAAAATTATTTCTATGCCAAAATGTGCATTTGATAAGGAGGAAGTAGAGTACCTTGGTCACATCATATCCAAAAAAGGAGTCAAGGTAGACCCCAAGAAAATCAGGGAAATCACATAATGGCCTAAACCCAAAAACATATCCAAGTTAAGAGGATTTCTAGTATTGGTAGGATACTATCGAATATTTGTCAAGAATTATGCTCATTTAACCACCCTTGTAACAAATCTCCTTAAGAAAAACTATTTCCAATGGAATTTGGAAGCACAAAAATGTTTTGAAAACTTAAAAAACCTTATGTCCACAACCCCGATATTAGAAACACCTGAATTCTCCAAACCTTTCATCATCGAGTGTGATGTGTTAGGTTTTGGAATTTGATCAATATTGATGCAACATGGGCACCCGATAGCTTTTGAGAGAAGAAAATTAAATCAAACAAAATGATTACAATCCACTTACAACAAGGAAATTATTTCCATCATGCATGCATTAACAAAATGGCACCAATATCTATTGGGAAGTAAGTTCTTGATACACATAGATCATAAAAGTATCGAGTACTTGTTACAACATTGTCAACCAAACAACAAAAGTGGATAGAGAAAATTGTCACGTTTGATATGGAAATTATACATAAAATAGGAAAATACAACATCGCATGTGATGCCCTATCACGAAAAAGATGAATAAACACAACTTTTTGCAATATCAATAGCCATTCCAGAATGGTTGGATGAAATTTGAACTGAGAATGCAAAAAAACTGGAGACTTCCTATATAATCAACAATTTAAATCAATATCCTAAGTTCGAATGGAAAAATGACATCTGATGGTATAAAGGGATAATCTACTTAAATACAAATTCAATATTTAAAGCCAAGGTTCTTCAAGAATCTCATGATTTCCCAGCTGTAGGTCATGTAGGATTTTTCAAAACATACTATAATGCATGCAGATCATTTTTTTGGAAAGGGATGAGTGCATATTTTCGAAAATATGTAACATAATCTGATCTTTAACAAAGGAATAAGAATGAATATGTGTCGACCCCCATGTTACTCCACCCGTTACACATTCCCAAACAAAACTGGGAAGAAATTTCAATGGATTTCATTAAAGGACTACCCATATCCAACAAAAAGATAAAATATTAGTAGTAGTAGACAGACTAACTAAGTATGCACACATTATTGGAGTAAGGAAAATAGATTCAGAAAAACAAATGGTTGAAATATTATGTAAAAATATTTACAAACTACATGGGTTCCCTAAGGTTATCATCAATGATAGAGATGCCAAATTTAAAGGGAATTTTGGGAGATAATTTTTCAAATAGATAAGAACCTCTCTCAATATGAGCTCAACTTACCACCTGCAAACATATGGTCAAACATAAGTCGTCAATAAATGTTTAGAAACATATCTTCATTGTTTTATCTCCGACAAACAAAATAAATTGTTTCAATGGTTTCACCTTGCTGAGTGGTGGTATAATTCCACTTATCACACATCCGCTAAAATGACACCTTTCCAAGCTCTTTATGGTTAAAAAACTCCATCATGGAAGGAGTTGGACACTAGCCACATAAAATTTTCATCAGTAAAATACCATTTAGACGAAAGTCAAAAAATCCTTCAGTTACTCAAAGAAAACTTAACATTTGGAGGGAACCAAATGAAGCAACAAGCAGACCAAAACTGAAAATAAAGAGAGTTCAAAGTAGGAGACTAGGTATTTTTGAGACTTCAACCTTACAAACAATTATCCCTTAAACAACATGGGAAGAATAAATTGGCTCCAAAAGTTTATCGACCATGTCAAATAAATAGAAAAATTAGTCACATAGCTTACCAGTTGGATTTACTAGATAAAAGTTGTATCCACAACATATTTTATGTATCATGTATAAAGAGAGTGTTGGGGCAACAAAAAAAGGCACAAGCTATACATCCTATGTTGGATGAGGAAGGAAGAATCATTTTAGAGCCCAAAGAAGGGATGATTTTAAGGATGGAAATTTATATTAAAATGTAGAAACCTGGGGTAATCTTACTAGTCTGTAATATGGAAAATGTAAAATGGTTGGTGATACTTTTGTAAAAGTATTCATATTTCTAAGGATTTTATATAGTTTCTATAATTTTTTGGTGATTTTTAAGGTAAAATAATTCTATTCTATGGAATTTG
>ML781242.1:319344-348214 GCA_009831015.1 Picea engelmannii
CCTTCTCTCACATCCAAAGAAAAGAAGAAGATAATTAAACAAAGTGCTAGATACACATGGATTGATGGAGATCTCTTTTATACAGGATATGACCTCATAATTAGAAGATGTGTAAGACAAGATGAGATTTTAGAAATATTAAACGCTTGCCATGATGAACCTTGTGGTGGTCATTTTGCAGATAAGAGGACAGCATACAAAATACTCAATGTAGGGTATTATTGGCCATCCATCTTCAAAGATTCCATGAAATATGTTCGAAGTTGTGATAGCTGCCAAAGGATGGGAAAGCCACTTCCAACCGATGAGATGCCCCTCAAACCACAAGTTCACATTGAGCCATTTGAAAAATGGGCTCTTGATTTCATTGGTCCAATAAATCCACCATCAAAAGGGAAGCAATACATCTTAGTATGTACTGATTATGTTACAAAGTGGGTGGAAGCCAAAGCATTATTGAGAGCCATAGAACAGTCAATGGCCAACTTCCTTTTTGAATAAATATTTGTCAGATTTGGAGTACCCCGGGAGATTGTAACATAACAAGGAGCATAGGTTACTTCTAAAATGGTGAAAGAGTTAGAAAACAAATATCAGATCAAGCATCGGAAATCTACACCCTATCATCCACAAGAAAATGGACAGGTGGAATCTACTAACAACACTTTAGAAGCAATCATGACCAAGATAGTCCAAATACATAGAAAAGATTGGTCAGACAAGCTTCAAGAAGCATTATGGGCATACAGAATCACCTATAAAAATAGTATTGGGTTCACTCCTTATCAATTGGTCTATGGTAAGCAAGTTTTGTTACCTATAGAATTTCAAATTCATACTTTTAAACTAGCAGCTGATTTGGGAATAGATATTTCCGAAGCACAAAAAGAGAGGATCATGCAATTAAATCAATTGGATGAGATGAGACAGGCAACAATTGAACACAACACTTTGATACAACAGCAAAGGGCACATTGGCATGATAAGTACATCAAGAAGAAACAATTCAAAGTAGGAGACCGAGCTTTGTTATTTGATTCAAAATTCAAAGATTTCAAAGCTAAATTTACAACTCATTGGCTTGGTCCATATGAGATTGTAGAGGTATATGACAATGGCTCAGTCAAACTTTAAACAATAGATGATGAGGCAATCTCATTCATAGTCAATGGACATAGGTTAAAGCTCTACAATAAGCCTGTAAACAAGGAAGACTTTCTGCAGTAGATATCTCAACAGAATGAGATGGAAGTGTTGGACGAACATAATCATGTGTCTCCTTCACATTTTCCTTAAAAAAATAAAAACTAAAAACTAAAAAACATATAAAATATATATATATATATATATATATAAAAACAAAAGAAAAAAGAAAAAAGAAAAAAGGGAGTTTAGTTGTGAAAATCCAGGAAACTTGCACAATATAAACTCGAATTTTCATTGGAAAACCAAATAAAATTGGCCAATCAAAATTCTCCAAAAAAAAATAAAAAAAATTCATTATTAACTTCTAGTTTCATTTTACAGCTTCAAAATTTTTACAAATCCTTATCTCTAAGACTTGAGGACAAGTCAATAAATAAGGCTGAGCGGGATAAGGTATACATTTTTTAAAACCTTTCAAGCCTTCTACATATGACAACATGCATTTCAAAAAGGAACTTCATCCAACAGAGGGTCCTGAGAAGAGTATAAATTTCATCTAGCAGAGGGACCTGAGAAGAGTATCAATTTGATCCAGCAGAGGGACCTGAGAAGAGTATCAATTCCATTCAGCAGAGGGACCTGAGAAGAGTATCAATTTCATTCAGCAGAGGGACCTGAGAAGAGTATCAATTCCATTTAGCAGAGGGACCTTAGAAGAGTATCAATTCCATTTAGTAGAGGGACCTGAGATACTAAGAAAAAGAAATACAAGAGGAAATTTATCAAAATTGAAGACTTACAACAACATTCCAGCCAGCTTCAATCAGGCAAACACAATGAGCAAACAAGTTAGTATATATTTTCCTTTTTAATGCTTTAAATTTGGAAAATTCTTCATAAGCTAAGCAATGATAAATATCCTATCTTTCCCTTTCCCTACATCAACTTTTCATCACTCCATTTTCATATACCCTCAAAAGAATAAAAAATGGTACTCAAAGGAACCAATTTTGGTTTCCAAAGGAGTTATAAGGAAAGGATAGGGTTTCAAATTCAAACACATTGTTTTTGAGCTGTAAAATGCTTTGTTTATGAAGACATAAGTTGCATACACACAGATTGAATTATTGTTTGCATAGATAAAAGGTTGTTTGCATACACATTTAAAAAAAAGGGGTCATAAGAAGAAGGTTTTAAGCATGACAAGAGGATGGTTACTCAAGGAAACAAATAAAGGAGTTATAAGTCAAGTGAACACATTTTCTAAAAAAAAAAAAAAAAAACCATTTCTTATGATGATTACAAGGAAGAGGGAAAGTACAAAATTTGAAATACAACAACACCTTCAGCTATGATCACTATACAAACCCATTTTTTTTAAAAATGATAAAAACCCTTGTCTAAATTTCTTCCACAACGATTTTTGTCCCTTCCTAAAAAGTGTTACGACTCAAACTCTTTTCATGTGCTGTGTCTCACTTGAACGCTCCCCAGAATAGAACCGCCGACGCACTCCTGTGTATACTTACCTCCATTTCAAAATGCATGATCTTTTTCAACACGCCAACGCCATTCCAAATCCCTATGCTCTAGCAAATTGTTCCCTCCTATGCCTTCCTATTCCGAAATCTCTGATAAATAACGAATTGTATGTTGACAATTTCACTGTCAACATACAACATTCTCGCGCTATGGAAGAAAACACAGAAGTTGAAGGAGATACGTGGTGAGAAAAGGCAATATAACGTATTCAAGTAGGAGTCGGCCAGTGAAAAGGTAAGTTCAAACTCAAATAATTGTAAAGCTAAGTACAAAATTCGACTTCCTGAGGTACATTTTGAGAACGAGATAGTTCATTTCTAGCAGAGGATGATTGTAAGAAGGAAAATTGAGCTAGAATTCAACAAGAAGCCTGAGAATTTTTATTGAATTACCAGGTATGCCCTTGCATAATTTTTTTTTTATGATTGAAGAACAGAGAGCAGTTTAGAAATTTTAAAAATATGAGATTTTCTTTGTTTTTGAACAAAAAAATCTTATTGAAGACCATTCAAGGAATTAAATCCAAACAGAGTCTCCAAGTTTAAAAAAATCTTGGTCAAATAAATTGTAAGGTTGAAACTTTTGACAAGAATAGACCTCCTTTTTATAAACAGTGGAAATATTTTAGGGTCTTTCTTTTAAAACTTGGAAGAATGGTGTCTAGATATGAACTAGAGAAACTTGTTACATCAGAAATTCATAGGGATTGTATACAAATTCTGGAGCAAAAACAGTGGATAAATTTCTTTGAGAAATTTGATGGATCTTGTGAGGAAGTTTCTTTAGAATTTGCTCACTCATTTGATGGGGAAAGGGCTACTGTTGGACACCTTACCGTTAGAATCTCTGACGATATCATTTCACATGTCATTGGACTTCCTCAAATAGGAGAAAGATATTTCAAAACTAAGCATTTTAAAGATAAATCATGGGCATCTTTTATTTCCAGATCTAGGGTGGCAATAGTCAATTGGAAGAAGGGAATGCCAAGGAGTTGGTTGATTCATCCTTGGGATGAATTAGCATATCTCATACATAAGTTTATAACTTGTGAGGGAAGATTTAACATCATCTACCTACATCACATTAAGATACTACAACACTTAAAAGGTGACTGTGAAATTAACATGCCCTATTTTCTACTTCAAAGCCTTTCTAAGATGGCTAAGTCCGTCCAAAAACAAGGGAGGAATACAGGAAAGAGTTTATATCATTGTGGCTTTATTAAAATGATCATCATATATGAACTATAGAAGAAAAACTTGACTTCGCAGCAGTTTATCATTGAAAATGGTTTTGAAACAATAAAGGAGGAAGAAGAAGAGGAACAAATCTTCATTGTGACCGATGGTGAGGAATAAATACAGAACCCCAAGGAAACAAGCTCAAAACTGGCTATGGGGAGGAGAAGAACAAGAAGCATGGTGAAAAAGGAGAAATAATTTGAGGAAAAAGACAAGAGTTTTACCACATATGAAAGAAAATCAAGGAAACACCAACAAGTTCAAAGGGGCCAAATACAATAAAGTGATGATGAAGCACAACAAGCACAATATGCACATATTCAAACTCTGGAGGCATAATCATTGGAAAATGATGGTTTTGAAGAACAAGAAACTTCCACATATGAGCAAATGAGAGAATATGTGGAACAATTAATTAAAGACATGAGAGAAGAAACTCAAATAGAAGAAGTGGCTGGTGGGTCCACATCAGAACTTGATAAGAAAAACAAGAAAATAAAGAAAATGAAGAGAAAAATCAAGGAAATTGAAGTCCTGGAAAGATACATAAAAACAGAGAATGAAATGATAAGGACTCAAAGTCATAAAACAAAGGAGGAGAATGAAACCTTGAAGAAGAAGAACACGAATCTTCAAAAGAAAAACAAATTAATCTCCAAACATGCCTATAAGTGGTTTCAACAGAAGAAGGCATATAAAGAAAAATATCAAAGAATGAAAGCTCTTCATACAACTCAGGTTAATGTGGAGACATTATTGTAGTAGCGGAGGTGGTAGAATATCATTGACAGAGGTTCAAGAATATTTTTTGCGCATGAGGACATGCAAAGACTTCCTCTTGGGGGAGATGTTGAGTACATTTTTATGCTTCCTTTTTACTCTATAAACTACACTTTTGCCTCTATAACCATCCATTTTCCCTCCATTTATTTCCATATTTTCCATAAAACAACTTATGCAAGGTATATTTATCATTCTTTAGCTTAAGAATTGAGTTTTCTAATTTTTTGGCATTAAAATTGAAAATTTATCAGAAATTACAGGATTTGACTAAATCCCATAATTGCTCCTAGGTTCGTGTACTTACAGGACAACTGGGAAAAATATAAGACTTGGGTTGTGATCCTTGATGTACAAGGATGGATGATGAGCTATCATCTTCGATATCTGAGCCTTCCAGGTGTCTGGTCAACGCTGGTCAAACATGGCCACTTCAGTAGAAAATACCTTTTTTAGCCTTAAATCATGAACAATTTTAGATTTTCTTGGGATTTGTTCATATTTTATGGATCTGAAGGGGGAATTTGACCTTCCTAGCATATATTATGGATCTGATCATGATATTTAGGAGATTTATTAGCATTATTAGTTTCAAAACTCTTGTATAAATACTCTAAAGCATAGACTAGTATGACACCTTTGGATGTGAATGAAGAAACTTTGGAATTTGCAATCTTGAGATCAGTTCTATGTTCTTGTTCTTGATAATATTTATGATATGATGATGTGAATGCTGGAAGCTCCTTCTTAGTTGAGAGAACTCAAGTGTACAAGTGAAGCATTGGAGGGCCCCCTTTGCCAAACTAGTACACTCTTCCTTTATGTTCTTTCCAAGTAATCTTTGATACATGTTCTAGATCAGATCTTGTTGTAGATGAGTTTATTCTTTGCTGTAGTTATATGAATTACATAGTTAAGTAGAATGCTTAATGTTTCTAATCCTTACTCATGTTGTGAATGATTTCTTGAATAAGCATTCAATGTGTGGTTTTCTTTTAATCATTAGGATAATCATGAATGCTTTTTGAGTTATTTACGCTTTCAGTACTTTTGATTTAATAAGAATTGATGATAATTGGTAATGAATGAAAGAAGACAATGAATGCATCTCTTGAATAAGAGTTTTGTCTTTCTAGCATTGATAAGCCTTAGAACTAGTTCGAATATCTCTTGAATGCTTACAGTTGATACTCTTGAGGAAAACAATTGTTGATTACTGTCATGAGATCTATGAGTAGGACTTCTGAATAGAAGCTTAACATCTCTTCCATATTCAACTCTTAGAATAGGTTTTCGTTTATTCCCATAAAAGATAAAATTTATCTTTAAATCCATACATTTTGGATGTGCCTTTAAGTCTTACAAACACTGGATTGACAATCATTTGCACTCTAATTTACATCAGTAGATTGGAGCCTAACAACCCTGTAAACAAAATTGCTAAACCTTCTACAAGAGGTGTCACAAGAATGAAACTGGGAAATATGATAGATAATTTCAAAATAGATATCCTAAATACAACATCCAATTGGATACCCTTAAAATCAAGAGGAAACAAGAGGAAGAGAATGTTGACATGGAAATTTTTTGTCCTCGTTGTAGGAAGAGACATCCTGAGAAGGAGTTCCCTATTAATGTCATAGAAGTTTGTTGAATTTGTATGAAGGATCATCCTAGTAAGAGGTTCCCTTCACTATCTATCCTTCATGCTATCTATAATGGATTATTAGATCCCAAAGACACACCATATTCCCTTATGAGACTATGGAGGAAACAAAACCCTAACATGTTCCCAGATCCCTCCATGCAACACCCACAATAGAAATGGGTCCCTTTGATGCCTTATTCCCAAGTGACACCTCAACAACCCCAAGTCCATCTTTGGCAATAGGGATGGAGGGGAATTTCCTATGGGAATTCCCCTCTGCAATATCCATTTTTTGCTACATACCCATAGTACCCTTCTAATATCTCTCATCTTTTTCCAGGATTTAATCCACCTTCACTACCTCCACCTCCTCAACTACATAAATGACTTACATTTACCATGAATCTGAACTAGAAGCAACAAGTGAAAGATACACATAATCCAAATCCTCCTTGTCCTATCCCAATTATTGCATAACCCATTGCAAACCCTAATAATAGACCTATGTAACATGTATGGAATATGGAATTGAAGACCTCCCTGACCTATGTGATTAAATGAAATCCAATTAATATATGGGAAGGCCTTAAATAAAACAAATTATACAATGGTTATCCAATAAGAAAAATTAGAAAAACAACGAGATGAAGATGAAGATACCCCTTCTATAGAGGAAATTCCTCCTAACATTCCAGCTAGACCTACCTCACAACCTGAACTACCTCAGGAAACTAACCGTTCACCTTATTTAGAAGATGAATTATGAAATATATGTGTAAACATTCCCTTGCTACAAGATATTAAATATATTCCTATCTATGTCAAGATTGTAAGGGACCTTTGCATTAAAAATCCTGTAAGAAAAAGGAAGGATCCTCCTATTATACAGGTGGTTGGAAAGTTGTCAAAATTCATATCAGAAATGCCATTCAAATACAATGATCCAGGGAACCCAGTGGTAAGCATAGAAATTAATGGCATTTCTTTTCCAAATACACTTATTTATCTCAGAGCAACAATAAATGTTATTCGTGTTAGAACCATTCCAACAATCCAACTAAATAACTTAAGGCCAACCCATACCCTATTGGAATTAGCATACAAATAAGTCATTATTCCATATGGAAGTCTGGATGATGTGACAATCACCCTAGCTTATTGGGAGTATCATATAGACTTCTTGGTAATTCATCCAAATCCTCCAAACCTGGACATCTAGTTGTGCTTGGTTGACCTTGGTTGGCCATTGTTGATGCATTCATTGGCTTGTTAGTTTGGAGAGACGACAATTTGTAATGGGACCCGTAGCCAAAATATTACTCTATTCCCTCCTTCCCAGCCAACTATCAAAATTCCTTTATGGTTAGAGAATCCATATGGGGAAGAGGAATGTGCTCAACCCTTGTTAAAAATTAAACAAATAAGAGGTTTTAAAGAGCCAACTGAAGACAAATTTTAAGCCAATTCTTAGCTAAGACTGAATGTATTGAATATCCACAATATTTTCAGGAATATAAACACATTTTAGCTCTAAATTCTAGGAACTTTGTCATCCTTCTACATTGTTTACTTTGACAACAATGAACAAAGGAAAGGAGTCACCTGTGAAATTGGTCTAAATAATCCCTAGGAAGTGTCTTTATATCAATTATGATTTGGAAGCTAAACAACATGATCAATTGATTCAAATGATTTAAGAACAGTCCGATTCATTTGCATGGGACTATTATGATATGAAAAGGATCCATCCAAATACTTGTATCCATCAGATCTATACCAATAATCAAATCATACATGTTAGAAAACCTCAAAGGAGGATGAATCCAACCTTGAAGGATATAGTGAAAGAAGATCTCCAAAATCTCCTAAATGTCAATTTGATCTATCCTATTTCACATAGTAAGTGGATATCTCCATTAGTCATTGTTCCTAATAAAAATGGAAAGTGAATAATTAGTGTGGATTTTAGAGAGATAAATAATTCTACCTTTAGAGACTATTTTCCTTTACCTTTTATACATAAAGTATTGGACACTTTGTCTCGGAAAAAATATTTTTCCTTTCTGGATGGGTTCACTGGTTATAACCAGATCCAAATTGCACCATAGGATCAGGAGAAGACCACTTTTACTTTCCCATGGGGTACTTATGATTATAGACTCCTTTCATTTGGGTTATGTAATGCCCGTGCCACCTTTCAACGGGATGTCCTGGCCAGGTTTTCTGATTTAACCCAAGATTGTGTGAAAGTCTATATGGATGACTTCACAGTATATGGGGATGATTTTAAGAAAGACTTAGACAACCTAAAGAAGGTGTTTATCATATGTAAAGAATCTAACCTTTCCCTCAACCATGAAAAATCCAAAATGATGTTCACTGAGGGGATTGCTTTAAGACATCTTGTTTATGGTACCGGAATAACGGTATATACAACTAAAATTGAAATCATTTCTTGAATCAAAACCCTTAGTTCCCAAAAATAAGTTAGAAGTTTCCTAGGGCATGTTGGATATTATAGAAAATTTATTCAAAATTTTACAAACCTAGCTTCCCCACTGTTCAAATTGTTAACAAAGGATGCTAAATTCCATTGGGATCCTCAATGTCAAATTTCTTTTGAAATTTAAAAAAAGAATCTTTCAACTGCTCCCATTCTGAGATGAACAAATTGGTCCCTTCCTTTCCATATTTTCACTAATGCCTCAACTATAGATCAGGGTTTTATTTTGTGCCAAAGAGAAAACGAATTTCCCTATGCTATCTATTTTGTCAACAAAAAACACTCTCCTATTGAGATAAACTATACAGTTACTGAAAAACAATTATTGGCAGTAGTTCATGACATTAACAAATTTCAACATTATATAACTGGGTATGAATTCTTTGTACACACCGATCACTCAGTTATTATATTTTTAATGAATAAACGTATCAAAAATGCTAGAGTTACAAGATGGTTTTTACTATTATAAGAATTCAACATTACTATTATAGATAGACCCGAGAGAGGTATACTGTTGCTGATTTTTTTTCCAGACTTATTCATATAGGAGAGAACTATCAAGTGCCTTATGAACTATCAAGTTAGATCTCCCTTCACTCTTATTATTTAATCATAGAGGGGCTTCCGTAGCGCAACATATTAGATATCATTTTTAGGATTAACTGTGTAGTGTAAGTCATTAATATATGACCCATATCCATGAGTATTAGTCACAACTGACTAATAATTCTCATGATTTGAATAGTTCACTTAGCACTCATTGCATCAGATTATGCTCACAGGGGTGAAGAAATGGGATTGAAACTAGCGAAATCAATTGCATAACATCAATCATCACTTCTGGGGCTTGCACCTGGTAACCAAGACTTCCAAGGTGGTCACCCATCTCAAGGTGCCTCTAGCTCAAGCACGCTTAACTCTGGAGTTTTCCCCACAATCAAGCCCACTTAGCTTGCTACCCCATTTTCAAGACTTTAGCAAGGATTGTGCGTTATGAACTATCTAGTTAGAGCTCCCTTCACTCTTATTATTTAATCATACAGGGTCTTCCGCAGTGCAACATATTAGATATCATTTCTGGGATTAACTACGTAGTGTAAGTCATTAATCTATGACCCATATCCATGAGTATTAGTCACAACTGACCAATAATTCTCATGATTTTAATAGTCCACTTAGCACTCATTGCATGGGGTGATGCTCAAAGGGGTGAAGAAATAGGATTGAAACCAGCGAAATCAATCACATAGCATCAATGATCACTTCCAGGGCTTGCACGCGGTAATCAAGACTTCCCAGGTGGTCACTCATTCCAAGATGCATCTAGATCAAGCGCGCTTACCTGTGGAGTTTTCCCCACAATCAATCCCAGTTATCTTGCTACCCCATTTGCAAAACCTTAGCAAGTATTGTGCCTTATGAGCTATCCAGTTAGAGCTCCCTTCACTCTTATTATTTAATCATAGAGGGGCTTCCGCAGTGAAACATATTAGATATCATTTTCAATATTAATTGTGTAGTGAAGTCATTAATCTATGATCCATATCCATGAGTATTAGTCACAATTGACCAATAATTCTCATGATTTGAATAGTCCACTTAGCACTCATTGCATCGGGTGATGCTCAATATTGACCTAGTTGATTCAACAAGTTCTTATCCAAGTTTCTCTTTATAAGTTCCTCTTGAAAGATATTGATGAAAAACATCATGTGGTGGACCACTCCTCTAAAACCTTAATGTACTTTCATGAGAATCCTAATAGGATTCACTAGAGGGACCTCTTAGTCATTATCCAATATGTTCTATTATACATTGAATAACTGATATTTAAGGCTAATGTGGATGATGTCACCATTGGGATAAATACCAACAATCAATTATGTGCCCAATAAATATAAAATACTCTCATACCGCCTACCTTCCTTATGCTCTAAATCTATCAATGAAAAATATACATCATTCTAAATATTTTGAGTAATATAATAAAATGAAGTATCAGGAAGTAAAATTAAACACCCCAGGGTACTAAACAATCCTGCTGGCAACAGGGCTATGCTTGGATGGTACCAAGGTAAACCCTTTAGGGTAGTGAAAAAGACTTTTGGATGCAGGTACATGCTTGTATGGTACTAAGGTAAACCCATCGGGGTACTGAACAGACCTGATGGAAGTGGGGCTATGCCAAGTAAAGGGGTTGGAAAAAATACATTGGCACACCTAAAGTAAATAAAATCCCCTGCTTATCATTATGAAGAAATCATTATTAAAATTAAGGCTAGGAAACGAACTTTGTATCTCTTGGATGATAACCTTAAGGACCTTCCCGTATCCACTTTAGGGTTCTATATTTTAAAATAAATATGTTTTCATGCAAGTCGGACCCTTAGTGTTGGTAATTAACCCTACCTGAACAAGAAAAGATTTATTTCTATAAACTTGGATAAGAGACAAGTTAATAATATTAGGATGTATTATTTTATGTGTTTCCTTCCTCTAATGTCATGTAAACGATAACTATGTCACTTTTATTTTAAAGGTAATATAGGCAGGGGGCTATTAGTTAAAATCGTTTATGAATTCTATTGGAAAATATCTTATAATGATATCATAGTCACATCCAAACCTTTTATTCTAATTATTACTCAGAACAACTTGGATATGACTTTGTCTCAAATCATTAATGAATTTGATATATTACTCATGCCTATACATGCTCAAGCAAGTGGATCGTAGTACTTCATTTTCATCATAACTATAACTTGAAAATTATAATAAAATATGCTGCTTTGAATGGTGTCGCCATTCAAATGAGTGTCATTATAACTGCTATATCATTTACGAACCTTTGTCATTATACCACCTTTGTTGCTCAGGTATGTTACTATGTTTTGGTACAAAACCCTCTTATCGAGAAACCCTAGTTCCTTGTGTTAAATTGAGAATTTCTTTCAAGACAAGCATGGGGGTTGATTGCCATCAACTTGTGTTTATGGTATTTCAAGATACGAAGGAATATATGACATGCAGAGAAAAATTTGAACAGGTTGGATGGGTACCCTTTCTATAACAATTTTGAGGTCACCATGATGAAATGTCCCAAGCCTTTGCATAAAGTTATGATAGTGATATCATTCAGTTGGGGAGCATAAAGATGCAGGTGACAAAAGATTCTATAGTAGAGGCCATTTTCTTACCACTGGAAGATGAAAAATATTTTAAGGGTATGGTGATTGATCGAAAAATCTGCCAAAGATTTTTAGTTCCAGAGCA
Source organism: Picea engelmannii (assembly GCA_009831015.1). Classification (NCBI taxonomy): domain Eukaryota; kingdom Viridiplantae; phylum Streptophyta; class Pinopsida; order Pinales; family Pinaceae; genus Picea; species Picea engelmannii. Next base: position 331,484 of record ML781242.1, read on the forward strand.
TTCAAATTTGAATTGGGTGAAAGGTATCCCTCGCTAGTGGGTTAAAATGGAGTATTAGACAATGCTTTCCATAATGCAAATATTTATAACCTACGAAGGTAGGTATGCCATCACCTTCCTTTACCATTTAAGAATATTGTTTCATTATGAGGATGGTCCAAAGATTAATTTCCCATACTTTTTATGGATGAGTTTATGTAATATGGCTACAGGGGTTATATCGTCTTCCCATGAGCTAGAGACAAGTCTCTATCCTCACGGTTTAATGAAATTATTGGTTGTGTATGACCTAAAGAAATGAGGAAGTAGATGGAAACCGTTCATTACTCGATAATTTACCTTGGAAGGGAGTACTAAAATCCATATTTAAGGTACCCCTAAGTCTATAGGAAAAGGAAGAAAAGGGAAGGGCAGTAAAGAGTCTAAGGAAGATCTAGGAAGTAGTGAAAACAAGAATAAACAACCAAGTAGTGAGGTTGAACATGTTAGGGATAACATCTTAAAATATGTTAAAAAGTCAAAACATAAAAAGGAAATAAAAGTGGTGGAAACTCTTGAGTCAAGAGTCAAAACATGAAGGAATAGTAAGCCTCTTGACGAATATAGTACCAAACCATCTACCTGGAGTAAGACCAAAATGAAAAAGGAAAAATAGAGTCTTGAGTCATAAAAAAAACAAAGAGAAGGAAGATATTTAAGGATGAGGTTGAGGAACCTTTCATTCAAACTATGGAGGTATCAGAAGAGAAATCCCTTGTCATTCTAGAGCCTACCTGTAGGACTACTAGGAGCATGATTAAACAAATGCAAATTCCTACTCTCCCAACCTTGCAAGAAGAACCAATTGATATTCCATCTTCCCCAAAGGTAGGGGATGACCATGTTCAGGAGATTAATGCAACAAAGGAACTTATTGAAGATACTTTAAAATATTTATCATTTGAATGAAAAGATAAGAAAAAGGTGAAGAAGTGGGAAGACCCCCTGATCAATCTTACTAAGCATCAGATGATAGTTGAGATACAAAGGATTCAAAACTAGAATGAGAACTTAAGACAAGAGGTGGATAAATATGAAGTTTTGTATTCACATATAAAGAAGGAAAATGAATTTATTAAAGCATGGTACTAAAGTAAACCTGTCGGGGTACTGAACAGGCATGATTGTTGTGGGGCTATGATGGGTAAAGGGAGTTGAAAAGAATACATTGTCACACCTGGAACTAAATAAAATCTCTTGGGTCTCGTTATGAAGAAATCATTATCAAAATCAAGGCTAGGAGATGAACTTTATATCTCTTTGGTGATGCCCTTAAGAACCTTTGAGTATCCACTTTAGGGTTCTATCTTTTAAAACAAATATTGTTTCATGGAAGTGGGACCCTCAGTGTAGGTAATTCACGCTACCTGAACAAGAAGAGTCTTGTTTCTATAAAACTGGATAAGAGACAAGTTAATAATATTAGGATGTATTATTTTATGTGTTCCCTTCTTCTAATGGTATGGAAACGATCACTATGTCACTTTTATTTTAAATGTAATCTAGGCAGGCAGCCTATTAGTTAAAATCATTTATGAAATCTCTTGGCCAATATATTATAATGATATTAGAGTCACATATGAACCTTTTCTTATGATTATTACTCAAAATAGGTTGGATAAGACTTAGTGACAAATCATTAACTAATGTGGTTTATTACAAATGGCTAGACATGCTCAAACAAGTGGTTTGTACTACTTCATTGCCATCATAACTATAATTTTAAAATTATAATAAAATACACTCCTATGAATGGCATCACCATTTAGATGAGAATCATTATAACCAATACATTATTTATGAACCTTTGTCAGTATACCACCTTTGTTGCTAAGGTATGTTACTATGTTCCAGTACCAAACCCTGTTATCGAGAAACCCTAGTTCACTATCTTAAATTGAGAATTTATTTCAAGATAGCCATGGGTGTTGATCACCATGAACCTGTGTTTATGGTATTTTGAGATACAAAGGAATATAAGGTGTGCAAAGAATAATTTGAACATCTTGGATGGGTACCGTTTATAGAACAATTTTGAGGCCCACATGATGAAATGTCCCAGTCCTTTGCACATAGTTATGATGGTGATATATTTTAGTTGGGGAGCATAAAGATACAAGTGACCGAAGCTTCTATAGTAGAGGACATTGGCTTACCACTGGAAGGTGAAAAATATTTTAAGTGTATGGTGATTGACCGACAAGTTTTCCATAAGTTTTTAGTGCCATAACACTCAAATCTGAGCTGGGAAAAATATATCCCTCACTAGTGGGTTAAATCAGAGTATTGGAAAATTCTTTCCAACCTACAAATATTTATAACCTGGAAAGGTGGGTATGCCATCACCTTCCTTTACAATTTAAGACTATTATTTCATTTTGAGGATGGTCCAAAGATTAATTTCCCATAATTTTTATGGATGAGTTTAAGTAAGATGGATAGAGGGGTTATATCTAATTCCAAGAAGCTAGAGACAAGTCTCTATCATCACAGTTTAATGAAATTATTGGTTGTCTATAAATTAAAAAAAATGAGGAAGTATTTGGAAACAATTCATTACTTGATAGTTTACCTTAGAAGGGACTACTACAATCCGTACTGAAGGTACCCCTAAGTCTATTGGAAAAGGAAGAAAATGGAAGGGAAGTAAAGAGTCTAAGGAAAATCTAGGAAGTAGTGAAAAAAAGAAGAAGCAACCAAGTAGTGAGGCCAAAGATGTTGCGGCTAGCATCTCAAAATATGTTAAAAAGTCAAAACAAAAAAAAGGCAATAAAAGTAGTAGAAACTCCTTAGTCAAGAGTCAAAACATGAAGGAATAGTAAGACTCCTGAGGAGTCTAGTACCTAACCATCTACCCGAAGTAAGACCAAACCAAAACAGGAGAAAAAGAGTCTTGAGTCATCAACAAAAACAAAGAGAAGACAATTATTTAAGGATGAGGTTTAGGAAACTGTCATTCAAACCTTGGAGGTATTAGAAGAGAAATACCCTATTAGTCTAGAGCCTACCCATAGGACTACTAGGAGTATTATTAAAGAAATGCAAATCCATACTCTCCCAATGTTGCAAGAGGGACCAATCGATATTCCAGCTTCACCAGAGGCATGGGATGACCCTATTTAGGAGATTAATGCAACAAAGGAACTTGTTGAAGAGATTTTAAAAGAATTATGATTTGAATGAAAAGATAAGAAAAAGGTTAAGAAGTGGGAATACCCACTGATCACTCTAACTAAGCATCAGATGATAGTTAAGATACAAAGGCTTCAAAAATAGAATGATAAATTAAGACAAGAGGTGGATAAATATGAAGTTTTTGATTGACATATAAAGAAGGAAAATGAATTGATTAAATCCCATAATCAAAAGTTACGAGAGAAGAAAGCACATCTCTCTGTCAAATTTAAGAAGGTTGTTCATTCAGGTAAAAAGTGGGAAGCATAGTTTAAAAGAAATATGTTACATCACAAAGTACTTAAAAAGATTTTAAATAGATGAAGAAGGGTGGAACGTCAGGGCTTGACATCTTATCCCAAGTAGCATATGGTTAATTCAATTATAAATGACACCAATTTTGAAATTTTGAGGATCATTTTTGCATGAGGACATGCAATGGATAAGGCATGGGGGAAATGTTGAGTTTTCTTTTTGACATCCACAATCACCTTAATGTTTCACCCTATATTGATCATTTTCCCTTAAAACCATGATTAATCCACTCATTTTTCTCAATGATACAATCATTTAACTATTTCTTGGTGTACATGAGGTAATAAACATTTAGCCTATAATTTTCATGGTTTATTGATAGTTAGAATAGTTATCTATGTTCTTTATTCCATCTAATAGCCTCGTTGTAGAAATCATATTAAGACATAATTCTAAGACAATGCTCCAGGTCATACAGTACCCGCATTGGAGGTCATCTAGTACCCGCATTGGAATTCATCCGATACCTACACCAAAACATTCTAGAAGTCATCCAGTACCTGCACCAGAACATTCTAGAAACTATTTGTTACCTGCATAAGAAGCCATCTGGTACTTGTACCTAAACATCCAGAAATTATCAGTTGAATGGATATTTTGATGAGTTAAAGGAGTTAGTTGGTGAACGATATCATCTATTCTAAGTACATCCAATATTCCATCATCCTCATCCACTTCATGTCATAAGGTTGAAGGAACTTTAAAACAAGAAAAGTCATCTATTAGTAAATTGAGATTTGATACATTTACTATTGAGTTATATATTACCTCAATTGTATCAGGTTGTTTCTCTTATAAAGAGGGTATGTAAGTTACTGAAGGAAGAAATTGAATATTTTTATGTTGAATTATTCGTTTATGAACACATCTTTTCTGTAAATTTATTTTTTGAAGGTTAGCATGAAGTGGAATTTGTTGATCTTGTGTGTCTCTTAGAATTTATCATTTTGTGAGTTATTTTTAATCTTCCTTGTTGGCATCACAAAGGGCCCACTGGTCCCACTTGATGAGCTTGTTGTAAATTATAGTGTAGATTTTATTTCTATACTTGTTTATTGTGATCTAGTACTGATATTGGATTGTCTTGTACCTTCTAATTATTCATTTGGTACTTGGTATTATTTTTATTAATCCGATCTCTCATTTGGTTTCAATAGAATATAGATGTCAATTGTGAATAGGGTGTCAATTCTATTATGTTATTATGAGTGTGATTAGTTTGGTGCACCCGAATTGTAGGCATTACACTTAGCCCATTCTCAGTAATTTGGAATGTTAAACTAGTTGCAGATATTTATGAAGCGTGATCATTTTCATTACTGAATTTGTGTTCTTAGGAAGGAAATTGTTCTCTTATAATTTATTTTGAATCGCAAGGTGTGTTAGTACATGATCATCTCAAAGAATCCATCCTTCATATCACAAGGGATAGCAAATGGAAAGTTTGAATGAGACCTCTCCTCCCTGTGTAGAAATGAAGTGATTTTCCAGATTGTGAGATTGTATGAAAATTCCTTTTGTGTTGCATTCATTGATTTTAAAAGAGAATGTGAAGAGTCAAATGGGATTGATTAGTTCAATGTGTCATTACATAAACAATATAGGATTCCATCTTTTGTATTTCATGAGCCAATAAATGGAAAACCATGTTTCCTATACTAGTTATTTGCTAAAGTAGACCTTGTTTCCTATACTAGTTATTTGTTGAAGTAGAATAGTCTCTGTAGTGTATTTGAATCTTGCAGAATATGTGAAGTATACACTAGAAAGATTTTACATAGTGATTAAGACATCTATTTTTAGATAGATTTTCCTTTGGATTTCATTCTAAGAATGGTGATTAGATTTTAAGTAAAACAAAGTGTATATGTCGAAATGCTTTAATTTCTAGTATACTCACTAGACATAGTTAAAGTATCTATTTCTGACACATATGGTGTAAAAAATGTATTTATTATGAATCTTGGTTCACATATTAATGATTGGAAATATATTATACATATAATTGCACCAACACATTACACAACGAGATATGGAGGAATCATTTCACATATTGAATTATTTGTAATACATCCTTCTTGATATTGAACCAACATTTTTGTAGAAGTGAGACAAGAAACCATCGAGGTGAATATCTTTATTAGGGTTCATTTGACTCATGACCCTCCAAAATTCTTCTACTATGACTAACCTTCTCAATCTTTCATTGTCCTCAGAGCTGATTATGGAGTGGATGTTGATGAGCATGTTTTCAACCAAGTCTAAATCTTCATTATTGTCTTTTTTGTAGAATAGCTTAGAGTGTTGGAAGGTTAGTCCCTTGATCTATTCAATGTATATAACCATTTATGTGTTCTCATTAGTTATTTATTTAACTTTTTTCCTCTATATTTTAGGTTTGTCTTGGCGCTCAAAGAATTTTGTGTTTTTATCATCGGCATGCAATGATAGAATTCGGGATTTTAAATGCCAATGCTCCTTTTCAATCTTTAAGGATTAATATTAATTTTAATAAACGTACAAAAAAATATTACATAGATATTAATAATATTAATATATTATATCAATATTATTAGTCCCTGCCGTAGGCATAGAGGGACTATAGTGATCGATAAATCGTTGACCTAGCATTAGCTTTTGTGTTGACCAGAAATATTTCCCTATTGTTTATTGTTGGAACAAGGGAAGTGAAAACATCAATTTTTATATAATGAAAAGTATCATGTTTGTCAAGATCTGAATGGACAAAGGATTGGAGGTCTTATCTCTGCCTTCGCTATTTCCAATGTAAAATATGTTTTCATTTCCAAAGTATTTGGTAGTATATGGTATTTTTTGAATCATAAATTTTGTTATGCATTCGTCGAAGGTGGATTAATGCTACCATTAATTCAAATGTTTGGTTTAGAATTTTATGCTAGGTACATTTATGGCAATGTTTGATATGGTGGCATATCCAAAGTTTGGCTTTGCAATACATTCTCTGGTGTTCAAACTATTGTTACAAAAAATATATGAATTTATTTGGGATACGTCAGAGACCTGCCAGATTGAATTGTTTTCTTAAATGTTTACAATGCATTTCTGACAGACTTAAATGTTTACCTAATAGGCTTTGTAGTGTTGAATGGTTACTTAACAGGCCTGTTACAAGACATTTTCTTCTATTTTTAAATTTTATGTTCTCTAGGGACATTGTTGGTTCACTGGTCCACGCTTGTTTTTTTCATGGCACTGATTTCTTATTTTCATGTTCTCATTGTTCTTGCTTTCCTATTCATGTTGTTTCAGTTTTCACATTTGGGTTTCTGCAGTCGCGATTGGAAGAGCCTCGTTCCTGGGGAGGTGGTTGTTGCTTGTTCCTTTCTTCACTGTATGTTGTTTATTGTTGTGAACCTAGTCCTGCGCCTGCACTTGGGCCTTTTGGTGCTTCTTGGTTGGGTTATTATTTAATGTTTTTTATTGCTTTCCCAGGGTTTGTAATGTTGGGATGTTGCATCTGTGGTTGGATCTATGGTTAAATTGTTTTTCACTTCGGTTTGCATAGAATACTATTAAGATAAAATAACATACTAAAGAAATGTAGGCAATGTAAATTGCATATGTTATGCATTGAAATAGAGTTTGTCCGCCTCAATATATATTTCATAGTTGCCGATGCATTTTCCATGGATTTTGTGTTACTATGGTTTCATAGTTATGAGAGTGCCTTTTGCTGTGTGGGAGATATAGTTGTTCTCTGCCTTTTACTTTCCTATTGTAAACTGCGTTTGACTCTAGTTTGTCTCATTTATGTGGTCATTCTGAGTGACCGTCGTTCAGTTGCATACTTATCTAGTTTTATGGATGCAACTTTGCAAATAGGTTCTATCGAACTATGATAGGTCATGTTCGGTGTATACATTAGCTTTGTCGAATTATTTTTCTTTAAAATAAGGTGTGTTACTATGGTTTCATAGTTATGAGAGTGCCTTTTGTTGTGTGGGAGATATAGTTGTTATCTGCCTTTTACTTTCCTGTTGTAAATTGCGTTTGACTCTAGTTTGTCCCGTTTTTGTGGTCATTCCGAGCGACTGCCATTATGTTGCATACTTAGCCAGTTTTATGGACGCGGCTTCGTGAATAGGTTCTATCAAACTATGACAGGTCGTGTTCAATGTATACATTAGCTTTGCCGAATTAGTTTTCTTTAAAAGAAGGCCTCCTCAACATAAGAGAATGCAATTTATGAAATTATAGGTTTCCTCGACATCATAGGTTAATGATCGCGACTTTTGAGGGTGGAGGGATGAAAATTGGGCTTATTAAAATAAAATAACAGAGTAAAAAATTGCAGACGATGTCAATTTCATCTGTTATGCTTTGAAGCAGAGTTTGTCAAGCTCAAAATATATTTCATAGCTGCCGATGATTTTTCCATGGATTCTATGTTACTACAGTTTCATAGTTATGAAATTGCCTTATGTTGTGTGGGAGATATAACTGTTCTCTCCCTTTTACTTTCCTACTGTAAACTGTGTTTGACTCTAGTTTCTCACACTTTTGTGGTCATTCCAAGCAATTGCAGTTTAGTTGCATACTATGACAAGTCGTGTGTGGTGTATAAATTAACTTTCCCGAATTAGTTTTCTTTAAAAAAATACTCTTGAACAGAAAATAATGCAATTTATGAAATTATAGGTTTCCTAGACAACATAGGTTAATTATCACGGGTTCTCGGGGTGGCGGGCTGAAAATTGAGCTTCTGTTGTTATGTGCCCTACAAATAGCATAGAGAGTTCTGCGATCATTCCGACCAACCATCGTTCGGTTTCATACTTAGCCAGTTTTATGGACGCGGCTTGGTGGATAGGTGGTATCTAACTATGGTGTATACATTAGCATTTCCGAATTAGTTTTCTTTAAATAAAGGGCTCCTGGACATAAGACATTGAAATTTATCAAATTATAGGTTTCCTAGACAACATAAATTAAACATAGGAAATATGTAATTTTATAAAGTAGATATATAAAGCATGCACGGAGCCCTCATCCCATACTTCGCCATTTTTTGCATCGTGGGTTCTCGGGGTGGGCGGCTAAAAATTGACAATTGGAGAGTTCCCCAATATACAAATTGACCATTGGACTTGTGGACTATTTGAATTTGAAGGCGTCATGTCCAAAAAATTAGCATTGTCGAAATAGTTTACTTTACGTACGTCGTTTTACATACCCTGGTGGACAAAAAAACACAGAAAAAAGTAGTAAACATTTTTTGGATCGAGGGTTCTCGGGGTGGCAGGCTCTAACTTCGGCCATTCTTGTTCCATGTCCTACAAATAGCATAGATAGTTCCGCGATATACAAATAGACAATTGGACTTGCGTACTATTTGAATTTCAAGGGCTCATGTGCAAAAAATATAACATTCTCGAATTAATTTTCTTTACGTACGTTCTACATATGCTCGTCGACAAAAAAAAATAATAGTAGTAACGTTTGTTACATAAGGATCCATCCCTACTACATTCAACGCTTCCCAATATACATTAAATATGCTTTCAAAATTCAAACCGACCAGACAGGTTCGAAAAGATGGGCTTTAATAACTGGAAAGCTCGAGGACATTTCCCATTAAAATAAATAGACAAGATAATTCAACCCTTCCTTGTTTTTTATTTTGAATAGGCAGGGAAAGTTGAAGACTCAAACGCAACATAGTTCCGTGGTTATTAGATACTCAATTCACATTCTCTCTATGGCTTCTGCCAATGAGTTGTCCATCATATATGACCTTCCTTCTAGGTTGTCAAATGTTTTTTGCCCTTTACTCAAATAATAAAAATGTCATTGAATTTTAAGAACATTGAGTACTAAAGTGCCTTACCTATGAAAGTGCCTTTTTGCCTGCATTTTGAATTTGCGATTTTTTTTTTTTTTTTGCTTCTGCAGTTTTAGTTTTCTTAAAAGCTTCAGCATAGTTCACGAACGTGTCGCCCACAGAGGGCTTGACGTCATGTACCTCTTTAATATTGTGCATTTCGAAATGATGGGATTTAATAAATGAAAATATCGAGGATATTTCCCATTAAAATGAATAGACATGTGAATATTATGGGATCTGATAATTTCTTTTTGCCTACATTTTGAATTTGNTTCTTAAAAGCTTTAGCATAGTTCACGAATGTGTATCCCACAAAGTCCTTCACGTCATGTCCCTCTTTAATATTGTGCATTTCGAAATGATGGGCTTTAATAACTGGAAAGATCGAGGACATCTTCCATTAAAATGAATAGACAGCCGAATATTATGGGATATGGTAATTTCTTTTTGCCTGCATTTTGAATTTGCGAATTTACTTTTTATTTTAATTTTTTTTCTTGTGAAATTTTAGTTTCCTTAAAAGATTCATCATAGTTCACAAACGTGTGACCTACAAAGGCCTTGACATCATGTCACTCTTTAATATTGTGCATATCTTAGATGTGAGATTTGAGAATCTTCTCAGATATGGGAATTTTAATATGTGTTGCTAGTCACTGTTGAGCGTACATATTCAAAAAGATTGGCATTAATAACTAAAAATATCGAGAAAATCTATCATTAAAACGACTCAACACAAAATGTACGGAAGACCATCCAACCTTTCTTTTAAATAATTATTGCCATTTCTCTCTATCATCAAAGAGTTGCGCTTTAGGGTGCCTTCATTCTAATGTTCCTGGTCATGGAGATGTAAGACAACTTAGAGATGCGATTGAGCGGTAGATGAAATAAGAGAAACGGGTTTTATGTGACGTGAGATTTGAGTAAAAAAAAACTCTGTTATACAAGAGAAACTCAGAGAGGACGAAAAAAAAACAACAAGTATGTTCTGGTTGGTGTTCTCCCTGTGTTCGATGCTTTGGTTGGTTGAAAAGGATGCCTGGAGATTTGTTTGTTGAAATTATTTGTTTTCTTGCTGGGAATTGTAATGGATTTTTAGGCCACCTGCAAGATAGTTATTCATTTAACTATATAGCTTCTTCCAACAACACAGATTTGGCCACTGTATCGAATTATAGAGATCGCACAAGTATTTGTCTTCCTCGGAGGCTAGTAACAGAATCTGTATGGGTGGATAAAATGACATATTATCACTACAAGAGTTTTTATTTCATAGTTTGATGACCTGCATGTGGCTCTGGTAGCTGACTTGACATAAATCCATGTTCTTTGTCAAAGTTTGTTCAGTTTTCTCTGGATGTAGTTGCAAAGTCCACATATTTGGCGTCACCTCTGAACATTCCAAACCTTTCTGTGGGCCACCATACCTCCCCCGCTATGAGGAAAGATATATTCTTATGCCATATGCAACATTTGATACACTTGCCAGACCTGTGTTGGTGGATTCTGTAGCATTTGATGCACTTGCCACACCTTAGCTACCCGAAGAAGTTATGTATCTCAACAAATTTGCATTTTGCATCTGGGTTGGAAGTTTCTTCCAATTTACTGTAATAAAGAAAAGAAGTTCCACATACAAATCCTCAGGCAGGATTTTTAACCGAACAGACGATCAAATACAGGGAGAATACCAGTCACTATATACTTGAATTTTTCTCCCCTTCCTTAATTGTTGTGACATAAAACGACTCCGTTCACTTTGAAATCAGGCTGAATCACTTTTCTAAGTTGTCTTAGATGTGAATGCTCAGGAAAATTGCAAAGAAAACACCTTAAACCCCAACTTTTCGATGGAAGAAGGAAATTAATACTTGACAAATAATGGAATGTTGAATAAGAAACCATTGCAAGTAGGCCATATCTAGAAGAAACAAGATATTCAAAAAACTAAGATAGATGTACTTCATAGCACCGATTAAGTACAAAAACCAAAATTGATATTCAACTCATTTTTTATGAATAAAGAGTTTGACGTCAAGAAAAGTGTGAAGAAGCTTCATCAATGTACATATATTTAATTGGTCGATGATAGGTGAACTCACAATCATTGTCGCAAATAGCCTCAACTGTATTTTGTAACACATCTTATTTGAAAATAGAATAATTTTGGTTTATTTATTAATAGTATTTTCCAATTTCTCGTATTTGTTTTAGTTGTATTTTGTACCTTCTTACCCTGTGTCGTTAAACATGAAGGACAAGCTTTTGTTTCTTCTTCTCACTACTTCAATCTAAATAAAACCTGGTCTATTCTTTCTTTACATTTTACATTTAAAACTACTTTTTCATAGGACATGCTTATGTGGCGTCGACTCTATATTTAAAGAAATAAATTGGAGGACCCGTTCTTCTCCCATTCTTTGGGTTTCGTAAATAGAATGAATTCATGAGTTACAACAAGGTAGATGAAATGTTGACACAATGTTCCTGTGAAGTATGTTGGATATATTGCAGCTTGTTCTATTTGATAATATCCATGCATATATACTAATATCAATACTATTGGAAAAAATACAGAAAACTTCCTCTTCAGAAAATCTTAGGCAGTTATGTTTGGGTTTGCGGTGTTAAACAAATATGTCCATTGTTCCGTCATATACATCTTGTAACCTAGGAAATTCTGTAGTTTGCAATTTATGCTTTAATTACTTAAAGTAACAACAAATCTTGATTGCCCTTAATTTAATTTAGATATTGATGTTTACGGAGAGCCACCGTTTGCTGATGTCATTGCAACAAATACAAGATGAATAGATGATAAGGAATTTATCTTGTTGAGACCACAATGTAAATTCATGTTTCTTGTTGCGCTATGTACATCTTGCAGTCAAAATTTTCTTGGTTTCAATGAAATTTGTGAGCCAAAGAGAATCTTCCAAATTGGGAGATCATTTCCATTTGAAACAGAAACAATCCATTAATATATATTATTATGAATACTATTCATTTAAATATGAAAAAATTCTCCATTGATATATACTAGTATAAATACTATTGAAATAGATATCAAAACTTCATCTTGGCCAATACTTAGCCAGTTATCTGGACACTAGGCCCTAGGTTTGCGGTATCCAACACCAATGTCCCCTGTTTCATCATATACATTTTGCAAGCAAAGAAATTCAGTGATCTGCACTTAATGCTTTTACTAGTGAGAAGCCAATATAGGCTCGAAAACATTGCCATTAATAAATAGAAAAAAAGAAGGTTTTCTCGACTCTCAAATACTTATCTCTTTTCCCATTTTTCTTTTCTCATCCATTATGGCTTTCTGGTTTTATACTTAGTCGTATTTCTATGTATGGCGGGATGAAATTTCTTCATCTCCATCTATATCCTCACAAGATGGATGCGACTGACCGTTGTTCCATTCCATACATAGCGAATTTTATGCCCATCGCTGCAAGGTCGGTGCTTGCGAGCCCAACTCCTTATCGTTTTGCTATATAGATCTTACACTGAATTTTTTTTTTATCTACAATTCTACCGTGGGTTCCTTGTATACATTAACTTCGTTCAAAGTATCTGTTTTTGATTTTCATCCCTAGCAACTTCGCGTCCTTCCTGACATACATCAACAATGGTATTACCACTGACAAGTGGACACAGTGGTACGAAAGATACTTCCGTGATCTGCAATTGATTCCTTAACATCTCCATCTATATCCTCGCACGATGGATCCGAATGACCATTGTACCTTTTCATACTTAGCCAATTTTATGCTCGTCGTTGCAGGGATGGCGCTTGCGAAACGAGTTGCTTATCATTCCACTATATACTTTTTTCACTCAAAACATATGTGATCTACAATTCCATCGCGGGTTCCTTGTATACATTAAGTTCGTTCAAAGTATCTGTTGCTTCTTTCCATCCCTAAAAACTTCGCATCCTTCTTGATATACATCAACAATTCTCTTATTAGTGGCAAGTGGACAAAGTGGTATGAAATATACTTTCGTGATCTGCACTTTATGCGTTAACTGGTGAGAACTCAGTAGGGATTCCCAAGCATTTGAATTAATAATAAAACACTAGATGTTCTTCTGCGAGATACTTGGTTCTTTTTCCCTTCTCTTCTTCCCGTGTATTATCTAGAATTCCACTGCGAATTTCTCTGTCCTTTTTCCCTTATTTTCTTCCTGTGTATTATGGGACTATAAAATATGGACATGATATTTTATATAACATGTGCAAATTCCACATTCCATACCTAGCGACATTTTGGATCGCGGGTTCTCGGGTGGGCGGGCAGGCTCAAAATTGGGCCTCCATTGTTCCATGCCCTACAAATAGCACCCCGAGTTCTGTGATATACAAATTGACAAGTGCACCTATGGAATGGCTAACTCAACATTGCACTTCTATTGTTCCATGTCCTCCAAACAGTGCTCCTAGTTCCACGATATAGAAATTGACACACAGAGTGCAGGACCAGTGGGGTGGAGATTGCCATTGTTTACGGATGCTAATCCCTATGAAGTATCTAACAGTATCTAAAAAATTATTTTAGTTTTTATTTTTTCCCTGTATAACAGTATCTAAAAAATTATTTTGAATACTAAAATAGCTCTTAGTAGTGACAACTGGACACAGAGGTACAAATCAGTTGGGATTGCACTCTCCGCAATATACAAATTGATTACTGAATTTCGACATCATCCATTTTTCCATGTTACAAATTATGCATTCCAATGTTTGGAGAAATACAATTAGAAGGTCCGGGCCCCGCCTCCTTTGCAAACGCTTTCTCAGCCTATTTTGGATCCTCCTGTTTCCCGGTTCACGAAATATGCAGCTCCAGCATTGGCGGGTTGACATATATTTATCTCCATCTATATATTCAGACAACGAATCCGACCGACCATTGTTTCTTTCGATGCTTTCGATATGTTTCTCCGTTATATACATCTTCCCCTCTAAATTCTCATGATCTAAAATTCCATTGCTAACTACTCTGTTCTTTTTCCCTTTTTTTTATTCCCGTGTATTATGGGTCTATAAAGTATGGACATGATATCTTATAGAGCATGTACTAATTCCCATGATATTTTATAGAGCATGTACTGTTAGAAAAACAGGACCGCGGAGCAATAAAATAAAACAAATGCGGAAACAAAACACAGAAGACACACAATACAAGAGAGACACAGATTTACGTGGTTCACCCAGTGTGGGCTACGTCCACTAGAGAAATTGCCAAGTCCTTCCTTTATTATTATCTAGCAAATGAAGGGATACAACCTATAGCAAAACCTGTTGTAACTTCCTCTTCTTTCTTTCACAGTCTCCTCTCTCGGAATACAATATTCACCATCAACCATAGCCGCAATACATTTCCCTTATAAAAGAGGGTTTCCATCTAGGGAAAAAAACCCTAACATAATCTCTACCATTAGATCTGTGACCTTATAATGAACGGTCCAGATTTACAATGAAATTACAATATACTTTTACAAGGAAATTTTTGCCCTCGAACCCCCGCTGGGGACCCGCTTGCCCCCAGACCCCCCAGCCAGGGGGATAGCCCCCCAGACCCCGCAGAGGCAGTACCCCCCCTCTGCACTCCCCCACGTCGAAGAGTGTAGATACTTATGGGGTGTAAATAATTCATGGGGTAAAAAGACGGTTGAAAGCAAGGACCTTTGAATTAGGAATATAATCAGGCTCCACAACCAACAATCTCCCACTTGGAGACTGATCTCAACAACTCGACCGTTGTTGTATATGATGGACTTTGAACCTTCTTGGACCTGGAAAATTTCTCATTTTCATCTTCATTCTTGAAGACCAACTGAAACTGAGCAGGAACTCAGTTTCTCCCTGGTTACTCCCTTTGTTAACATGTGTGCAGGATTCTGGCTAGTGTGTATCTTTTCCAGCTTCAATTGTCCATCTTCCAAGGCGGATCGTATGAAGTGGTACCTCAACTATATATGCTTAGTCTTCGAATGGAAGGTTGAGTTCTTTGCAAGGTGAATGGAACTCTGACTGTCACAGTACAACATGTTGTTCTCCTGCTTCTTTCCCAATTCCTCCATAAACCTTTGTAACCAAATCATCTCTTTACTAGCCTCTGTAGAAACAACATACTCTGCCTCTGTTGTTGAAAGTGAAACAACCTTTTGCAGTTTCGAAATCCAACTTATTGTTGTTCCACCTATAGTAAAAACATACCCTGTGGTGCTCCTCCTGCTGTCTTTATCACCTGCCATATCTGAATCAACATATCCCTGTAGAAAAGTGTTTGAACCTCCAAAACACAATGCATGTGTAGTAGTACCTCTCAGATACCTGAGAATCCACTTTACTTCCTCCCAATGTTCTTTACCTAGATTGTTCATATACCTGCTCACAACTCCCACTGCATGTGCAATATATGGTCTTGTGCAAACCATTTCATACATCAAGCTACCAACTGCTGATGAATATGGGACCCTCGACATGTATTCTATCTCCTCCTGTGTCTTGGGACACATTTCCTTAGTTAATTTGAAATGGCTGGCCAAAGGTGTACTAAATGGTTTTTCATTCTGCATTCTAAACCTCTCTAACACCTTCTCTGTGTACTCACCCTGAGACAATGTCAGTTTGTGATTTTTCTTGTCTCTTGTTATTCTCATACCAAGGATTTTCTTTCCAGCACCCAAATCCTTCATCGCAAATGAATTGGCTAATTTATTCTTGAGCACATTTATATCCTGCATATTAGACACTGCAACAATCATATCATCTACATAGAATAGCAATATAATATAGCTTCCATTTTCTAGCCTTTTAAAATAAACACAGTGATCAGAATGACATCTACTATAACCTTGTTTTGCCATAAACCTGTCAAACTTCAAATACCACTGCCTTGGAACTTGCTTTAGGCTATACAAGCTCTTCTTCAACCTGCATACCAAATTCTCCTTCCCTTTGACCTCATACCCCTGTGGTTGCTGCATATAAATCTCTTCCTCCAAATCCCCATGGAGAAAAGCTATTTTTACATCTAACTGTTCAAGATGAAAATATTCTACTGCCACGAGACTTAAAATAGTCCTAATTGAAGTCATTTTAACAACAGGAGAAAATATTTCATCAAAATCTATACCTTTCTTTTGTGCAAACCCCTTTACAACAAGTCTAGCCTTGCACCACTTTTCTCCTCGATCTTCTTCCTTCAACTTGTAAACCCATTTATTCTGCAATGCTCTTTTTCCCGCATGAAACTGAACCAAGTCCCAAGTTTGGTTATTTTCCAAGGAATACATTTCCTCTTTCATGCCTT
>ML781242.1:386163-411349 GCA_009831015.1 Picea engelmannii
GAAATAGGGAGGGGTGGGATATAAAGTGAGTGAGTTAGTGAGTGGGACAAAGGTCAACAAGTGAGAGAGAGAGAGAGGGTAAGATAGAGGGAGGGAGGGAGATATAGGTAGAGTGAGAGAGGGGGGGAGAGAGAGTGAATGAGTTAGAGAGAGAGTGATATTTTGGGACGGATTGAGAGATGGAGAGAGATAAAGAGAGAGGAAGGAGGATACACAGTGATGGAGAGATAGGGGGTAGATGCAAGAGAGAGAGAGAGAGAGGGAAGGGTAGGGGGTGAGAGGGAGAGAAGGCGATGGAGAGAGAGAGAGGAAGAGAGAGATTGAGATGATATGTAGAGAGAGTCGGGGGATAAAGGGAGACACAGAGAGATAAGAGAGAGAATGAGGGAATACTAAAGGAGAGAGAGAGGGAGAGAGGGGAAAAGTGGGGGGGGGAGAGGGAAGGGAATAGATCAAGAGAGAGATAGGAGGGGGAGGAAGAGAGGGTAAGTTAGAGATAGAGGGGAGGAAATAGAAAGTATGAGAGAAAGAGGGAGAATGTGGGGGAGAGAGAGAGAAGAATGCATATAGAATACAAAGAGAGTGAGTGGGGTAGAGAGAGATCAAGGAAAAACAATGGGGGAGAGAGGGGGGGAAGAGATACATAAGGAGAGAGGGGAAGTGGGGGAAGAGGGAGAGGGGAGAGAGATTGAGTTAGGGATAGGGATATTGAGGTTGAAGAAAAATACAGGGAGATAGAGGGAGGGAGGGAGGGAGGGAGGCAGAGGGCGGAAGAGGTAGATAGATAGATTTTATTTATGTTAACATGAATGTGCACATGTTCTTATTGTTAATAATGTGTGCACACTTTAGGAATTCATGATCGGTTTAGGAATGCGTGTAATCTTTAGGAACATGATTGCATTTCGAAAGCGCTTGTGCTTTATTTGAATTTCAATTTTTTTTCAGGGTGGGGGTGGTGACAAATCTAGCATACGTTTTTGTTGAGTTGGTTTCCTCGGATTTAGTTTCACGATGACAAACCTAGTGGTTTGGTTTGCAAATACATAAAAACCTCCATTTTTATGAATTCCTATCCATATCTCTATTTTTTATGTTATTTTTCGATAGGATAAAAAATTCAATTATTGGCGAAACTATAGACAAATATAGAGTTGGCTGTGTAGATTCCAAATATATATATTTTTTGATTTAAATTATTAATTTTTACTACTTTTAATCTATTTTTGTTTTGACATATATCAAAATCCTAGAATACTTACCTCTCTTATTTCTTATATAACTTTTTTTCGGCTTAACCATTTCTCGAATGAGTCATATGTGACAGTAGAGGAGATCGATATCTACGATCTAAAAAAAAAGAATTTTTTTTTATAATGTTTACACCCTATTAGCCTACATCAACAAAGGACATGGATATGATGACTTTGGTCATTTTAAAAAAATATAAAATTAATATTATAAATTTCCAAAAAAATATAGGGCACAAGAAAAATGGGTTCTCTACAAGTATACAAGTTTTTGGAACTAAATTCCATTGTTAAAGTACTGAACACTTGCATTAACAAAACCATATACCTTATATTTTGTTGGAAAACTAAGAAACCACTCTTAGAAAAAATCAAATTTGACATAGTTATTCACAATTTATATGAATAAAAGTTGTATATTCGGAAAACTAATTCAATTTCCTATGTTTCATATTCCTACAACATATTCAAATTCATTGTAAAAGTACTTTGAATAATCCCTCCAAGTTAACAGAGTGTTGTTTTTCCACATTTGCATTGCCACTAATGGGTCATGAGACACCATCAGTAACTTGCACTGAGCCAATTGTCTATACTATATGTGATACTGATAACCAAATTAATATTATTAATGTATTTTTTTCTAGTGTATAGTATGTTACATACTTAAGGTAAAAGTATACGAAGGTGTAGAGACCCTACATGTTCATTACCATTAGGACAACACAAATTGTAAATTAATGATGATAAGAGACACCGTGAAAAATATAAAGCACATTGAAAGTAATTTTTTGTGTAGGGAATCAAATGGGTTAATGAATTTTAATATTTCTTATAACATGTACTAAATATAGGCCTATCAATATACACAACACATTAATATTATTAATGTGGTTGTTACTAGTGCATAATATCATATATGTTACATGACTATATTTATGTTGTGACAAGTTAATAATAACAATCCATATAATCCTATCCACTTAGTTAAATACATTAATATTATTAATATGGTTCTTGTTGGTTCATATACATATGATAATGATAGAGAAAAATGTGAAAACTACAAAGCATGTTGATATTAATGTTTTGTGGAGGAAATCTAGTGGGTTGATGAATTTTAATATTTTTTTTATAGAAAGTACTAAATATAGGCCTATAAGGAGAGATTAATTTTATTAATGTGGTTTTTGCTAGTATATAATATGTTAAATATTTTAGGCCATCTTTATGCAACGAATTAACCTAGTTATAAAAATACATTAATATTGTTAATGTGATTCTTGTTGGTTCATATGAAGATGATAATGATAGAATATAATACGAAAACTACAAAGAAAATTGATATTAATGTTTTGTGGAGGAAATCAAGTGGTTTGATCAATTTTAATATTTCTTATACCATGTACTAAATATTGTCCTATCAACTTATACAAACACATTAATATTATTAATGTGATTGCTACTAGTGTATAATATGTTACATATTTCAAGTTATTTTTATGCCTTGACTCATCTATATAAACCTATCCACTTAGATGAATACATTAACATTATTAATGTGGTTCTTGCTAGGATGATTAATGATATTAATATTTTTTATAACATGTGCTAAATATATGCCTATCAATCTATAAACATACATTAATTTTATTAATATGGTTGTTACTAGTATATATAATATGCCTTGAGCAATTAATAATAACAATCCATATAAACCTATGCAGCTATATCAAATCATTAATATTATTAAAGTGGTTCTTGCATAGACAATAATGATATTAATATTTTATGGAGGAAATCAAATGGGTTGGTGATTTTTAATATTTCTTATAACATGTGCTAACTAAAGACCTGTCAACCTCTATGGACACAATAATATTATTAATGTGGTTGTTTTTAATATATAATATTTGTTATAAAAAAACTTACATTATGCTTTTTATCCCACTTTGAAAATAAAGTTGTCAGACATCACAGCTTTCCAGTCCCAACAAAATTGGAGAGGGGCATCGAAGAGGGTCACCATCCAGAGGTCATTATAGACGTATTGTGCCTGAAGTATGTGTTCCAACCAACAAGGGCAACTGATATTGTTAGCAGTTCGCATTTCTCAAGTAAAACTCAACATTGTAATAAAAATAAAAATATATGTTCTTGAGCAGTTGACTAAAAAGAAAAATAGGTTAAACTCTAGCATAGGTTTCATATTGGGAATTGGAATATTCGGAGGTGCGTTAATAGCCCAGTGTAAGTGTTAAAAAATTACAGTCCATACCTTTTGTCCATCTATATAAGGCGTATTTAATTTTAAACTTTCCAGAAAAGTAATAAAATAAAACGAATATATACAAAGCATAATGAAATGGAAATTATGAGTTTTTTCATATACATAAAAGTTTCTAAATTATGTAAATAAAATTTTAAAATAAATTAGACCACTTTTTTGAGATTAATAAATCACATTTAGATTTAGTAAAGGTTCATAAAACATATCATCATTTGTACATTTTAATTTGACAATTCCATTTTAAAGCTGGAAATTTTGAATATTCAAAAATATGCATCCCACTTGTTTTTTTATTTCGAAAAATTGTATATTTTGAAGGATTTAATATATCTAAAGATTTGATAAATCTACGTGATATATCAAATTTCCAAATTGATTTAGATAATATCCATATTTTCCAAATTTAAATTTAATATGTATATTTTATATTTTAATTATAAATCAATTTTGTTTTTTTGAATACAAAGTTATATTGTTCATTTAAGTTTCTGTGGTGAGAAATATGTTCAGAATTTGTCAGAAGATCCATAGTGTTGATGACATTTTGTTGTCGACGTTTCGGATTCATAACAGTCTGAGAAAAATAGTAAGAGAAAAGCCTTTATTAAATAGTGATATTGTTTTGTATTATTTATTTATTTTATTTTCACCATTTTTTAATTTTTTATTAATTATTTTATTTTAGTTTTACCATTTTTTAATATTTTATTAATTATTTTATTTTAGTTTTATCATTTTTTTAATATTATATTATATTGAACTTTGAAAATAAAAGTGATACAATTTCCATAATAATATTAAATAAGTTGAATTAATAAATCCAATTAAATTTGAAAGAAAAAAGAAAAAAAAAAGTTAATAGACAAACTAATCACAACTATACTACAAAGCCTATAACAGATTTAAATTTGAAAATAAAAAATAAAAAATTTCATAAACAAATGAATCACAACTATAATACATACAACTATAATACATAGCTCATAACAAATTTAAATTTGAAAGAAAAGAAAATAACAAAACTAATAGACAAATGAGTCACAACATATAATATAGAACCCATAAGTCACAACATATAATATAGAACCCATACTCAATATGGAGAGACTCTATTACCCAAAACAAAAACAATAATAAAGTATTTACATTAAAAAAAAATAAAGGAAATACAAATGGAATTTAAAGTAAAAAATACATAAATTAATTTTAGAATAAATTAATTTAGATTTATGTTGGCTGATCCAATTTATAAGAATAAATTAGCTTACTCTAAATTCATATTAACAAAATGTTTTCATCTCTTTCAATCTATCTAGATTCATTTTCACTATTTACAAATAGTGATCTTAATATATGATTGTTTAATATGAAATTCGAAGATTAATTGTTGAAGAATATGGAAAATAGAGATCACCAACATGATTTATAACTAGAGAAATAAAGAATAACTTTGTAGAGAAAAGAAGAGGTCAATTAGTTCGAACCAAAAAATAAAAGGTCAGACAGTTTTTTTTAACTCCTCCACTTGGTTGTTAAGTTTTTCATTTTCAACTATGCTCTATTAAACTCTTTTTTTTGTTTGAAGCAAACACATAGTATTTTGAACCTCATATATAATAAATAGATGTTGTTTATATTGGCATATATACACTCAAATTCAAAATGAAACATTATATAAACAAGAATAGAGCATTAATAGTTGAGCGGAGAGAGTCCTTGTCCCACAAACGAGGGAGTCTCATACACCAATTTGGTCTTCTTGATAATTCATGTGGATTTAGCAGCAGAACGAAATGATTAATAGAATGAATACAATAAACAAAGAGATATGAAGAACAACACAGATATCCAGTGAACTATATATTCTATTGAATAAATGAAATAGGTTGAAACTATAAAAATGCATAAGTGAAACACTTGCTTGAATGGTGGTAGATATCTCAGAGAAGAGATCTGGATATTAAGCGCATTCGTCTAAGAAGAATAATTACAATGAGGCTCGAGATACATTTTTGATATTACTCGTGAATTCCAGAACTCTGGACATCCAATAACTTAACCCTAGGAGGTGAAACGCTAAAATTCATGTGGACCCCTATGGGTAAGTCGGTACCTCAACTTCTCGGGGTCATAACTTTTGCATATATGACCTTCGTTTTAGGTGTGTGATAGCACGTTGGAAAGGTATTTCATAAAACTACACATTACGCCATCAAGCTCTGACTCTTTCTATAGTTTGACTGTGGCGAGCCAAAAAAACACCGTTTAGGGATCCAAAATGGCCCCAGAAGTACAACAATAAGTGCTGACATGAAAACATACAAACTTATCCAATTGGATTAGGTGAGAGGTCAACAATATCCACCTGAAGATGTGTAGGGGTTCAGAAATCCCGAGAAGTGTACAACCCACAATTACAAAGAAGTACAGAAGAACGTGCCAAACAAAAAACGGACAAGAGAAGCCACTTGAAATAGGTGGGTGGCCACCAATATCCACCTAAATCAATAATTATAGATAGTTACAATAAGAAATAGAAAGTTCATTCTAACAATAGATTCAAAAATGCTCTATGATGTATAATTGTTTACTTATTATTGTCTTTCTAATTATTTAAGATCTAATTTTCTTTTCAATTTTTCTTAAAAATATAGTTATCAAGTAACTAGAAGAAAGAGGATAATCATGTTATTTTACATAGAGTAAAGCGATCTAATCAATAGTTTATAAAAAAAAAATCAAAAACATTTTGATTTTATGAGGGAAACTATTCAAATCAATAATTTATATTCAAAAAATTTAAAATTATTATTTTTTATTTGATTTAAATGGTTTAATTAATTTAATATTCTTAAAAGGTTCTATGTTCCTAAAAGTAAAATATTTATATTTTTTATAAATTTAAGCAATCAAATTACTTCTTAAAAATCACACATTTTGTCACTAAAATTTTAAGAAATAATTATAAAATTATAAATTATAAACAAGTGTTGCATGGCAGCGCAGTTCCTGCCGAGTTGAATTGGGAATAAATGAATAGGGATGGGAAAAAGTACAAGAGGCAAATGGAAACTGCAACGAAGACGCGACAAGCAGCATGAAGCACATGTGGTATCCATGCAAGAAATGACATGTGGCCTCTAGAGGCCCATTTAGTTTTTGAAAGTATATAATCCATCTTGCTTTTATTTTTTTCCAGTAGTCTGACTTGCTATGTTCAAAATTTTTGTTCATACCTTGCATGTTTTATCTCTTCAATCTATTTATGAAATTAATTCATAATGATTTTTGTATACTTCCAACTTGCTAGAGTTAAGTGCAATTTTCATAGATCATTTGGCTTGCGTGTCTCTATATGTGGCAAGAAAATTAAAGTTATATGCATAGCAGGAGAAAAAAATATGCATGAGAAAGAGATAAAACACAAAAGACACATATAAGGTTACATTGAAATTAAATAAACACAATTTCTTGAAGTTCAACATAGTTGAAGAAAAAACTTTCTGAGCACATAAGCATAAAAGGAGATAAAAATAGTTTTATTTGAAATATATCAAAAAATAATATTGTTTGTTACATATTTCTAGAAAATTAAATGTGTCTGTCATACAGACTGAGATTGTGGCTCCTGTGGACCATAAGAGAAATATGTACAAGAAAAAGGATTGTGGAAAGAAGAAGTGGGCGATGGTAGAGAGAAAGACTTGAAAAGAAGAAATTGGAAGGTATCAGTTGTTGGCTAGACATTTCTATTTAAAAAGGTGGAATAATTGGATTGATAAACAAAGCAGGATGTGATCAGTATAGAGTTACAATGATGGTACATATCACCCCTTTTGATATTTGCTTGCTGATGCCTTTTTATTACTGTCGTTGACGGCTATTGGAATCGTGCCAACTGCATGTTTCCCTTCGTCGACGACCTGCTCCATTTCCCTTTGGACCCATTCTTCAATGTAGCCTCTTAAGGGGGCCACATTGATCTCATCCTGGATTTTTATGTTGAAAATTTCATTTTCTAATTCCCTTAGATCGATAGAAAGATTACGCAGAGCCTGGTCAATTTCTTCATTTTGTTTCGAATAGTCAACTAGCCAGTTGTCTACGTCATCTTCACCATA
Source organism: Picea engelmannii (assembly GCA_009831015.1). NCBI lineage: Eukaryota > Viridiplantae > Streptophyta > Pinopsida > Pinales > Pinaceae > Picea > Picea engelmannii. The sequence goes on from ML781242.1 coordinate 393,825, forward strand.
TTCACGGATGTTGTAAAACTTTTCTAAAGACAACCCCTTAAAAATATCAACTTGTTTATCAAAGGATTTCATATTTAAGGGCAAGGAGTTGATGATTAAGTTGGGGTCTTGGACCTCATTAGTCCTTCCGGCTAAGTCTATTTCGGTCAAATTTTTGAATAATTTTTCTTTGTTTGATATGGCTTGTTCAGATGATTGGACAATGAGATGTAGGTTCTTCACTTTATTTTTCCATCATGCATTTAATTTAGTTATCCGATTTTGGGAGGGGTGTTGTGGGTGGGAAATCCCTCCTATGGACTAGCACTAAGGGTTTTTATCATGCATGCAAAAATGACCTAAATATTCTTACTTATTACCATCATCCCATACCTAAACCCCCACCACTCATATGTAAATACAAGGCTAAAGAGATTAAGTCGACGTACCTTATTTTTAGCGTTTTATGTCGATCCCTTTTCACACTTGGTCGTTCTTTGACTGCAGCTCTCCTCCCAATGCTAACCTGCATTCACAAAAGACAAACAAAGAGCTCCACATGCATTTGATCTATGAACTAATGGGTTAGAGATTTAATCAATCATACAATCAATGTTCAAATAATGACAATCTCATATGGCGGGATGGGAAAATCAATTATTTTATTAACTTCACAATGATACCTTACAATGATAAAGTCGACTACTGCTCCTTGATCCTAGTCCTGGGCTCTTCTTCCACTTTCTTCAAACTGCTTTTCTCTATACTTCTCTTTGCACAAGGATGGTTAAAGGTTGGGACAAAGGGAATTCTCAATCGGGTATAGTTTCGTTACTATGATTTTCCTCCCTTCAAATGGGACCCCTACCCCTTCTTTTATAGGTTAGAAGGAGCTAGGTATTTGGTCGAATGACTGACCATGCATGGCTGAAAGGTTTAGTTAACTTACCCAAAGCTGCATGTTCCATCAACAACTTTCCTTTTTTCGTGCTTTTGTAGGTACACGTGGGTTGTCTTGGGTCAACTAGCATGTACATACGTGCAATAATGGAGCAGGGCACATGGGCCTTTATAAAAGGGGTTTTTAAGAAGAGTTGTTCAGTAGTGATTTGGCAAAGAAGGAATCTGAGATGGCCTGATGCCAGGTAAACATGTCTGGTGAAAATTAGGGTTATAACAGATGCCCCCTAATGTGTGAGGTCAGAAGAGCATCTGCTGGCCGAAATACATTATCAATCTTCACCAACGCTCCAAACAAGTGAGCTCAGGGACTAGAAATCGGGAGGTGCCATCTGCAGAATAATAATTGTCTCATCGAGGTAGGCATACCCATGCCCAGGATGAAATAAAATCATGGCTACCAATGAAATACACTATAGATCCATGTCATATAACTATATAAAGTGTAGCCATGAGCAATACATAGCGAAGCTACATCTCGAAATAAAAAAGATATACATGTATAGTATCCATCTTCTAGAAGATGATAAGGCCTGATGGCTGGAGATGAGGTCTTCAAAACTCAAGCAACAACTTCAAAATTTTCAAAACTGAGGTAGGAGTGTAATATGAGTGTATGACTTCACTATCGAGAGGTCTTCAACGACTCGTCGGTCATGGACTAGAGAATCTTGATGATCAGACTGAAGGCTTCGTTGATATCAAACAAAGACTTGATTGGACTTTCAGGATGGTTGGGCATGAGGGAAAGAGACAAACTGTAGAGGGGTTGACTCAGGCTTGGTAAAAACTTCCCTTGGACAATAGCATGACAAATGGTGAGACTCAGGCAGCATGGCATTGACATAAGTTCATGATGCAGGAGGCAGCACAAACTCTCCATATGTTTGGAAGAATAACCAAACGGAGGAGGACACAACTCTATGTAGCAAAAATAGCTTCCTAAGGTCATATTAAATCCCAGAGCTTGAAGAACAAATGAAAGGATGTGCTTTGTCCAAGGGCGACTCATTGTGCTGCCAATAAAAAGAAAAACTTTTCCCTTCCTCTTTTTGGGGTATATTTGATTTTTTTTTTTTTCAATAATTTTGGAAAGCTTGAAAAAGAATAAAAGAATGATATGTTACAAAGGAGGAATGAGTGTCGCAAACATACTATTTCTGGGTGCAAGGACAAGACTGATGTTTAGAGCAAGGACATTAGGAAAAATTCCTCTCGGGGCCAAAGGTGTCAAGACGCAAAGGCAAAGTGCTACAGGGCTTGCATATAAGGCATGCCTCAGATGGTTCAATTGAGAGAAACATGGAGCCAACATTAGGCCAAATATGCAGGTATGCAAATGATATTAATAAGACACACAATTGTAACGTCCTTCGATGTAAGTTTAACAATCCCAGAGAAGTTAAGCTTGACAGTTTTTCATATTTAGAGAGTCTGAAAAAACGTAAAAGGAGACTCCAATGGGGTAGTTTTTTTTAAGGTAGTCTAGTCGATTCGAAAAAGGGGTAAGCTAGCACTGACAAGATGTCTATTCGAAACCATTTTAATGAGTGTGATAAAGACAAGATCACTCGACAATTTTTTCATTTTTAAGGAGTCTAAAAAAAGCTTAACTATGGACTCCGTCAGGCATGTTCTTCTGGACCATTTTAACGAGTGTGAAAGAATAAGGTCACTCGACGATCTTTTCAATTTTAGGGAGTCAGAAAAGAGCTTAACTATGGACTCCGTGGGAGTTCCTTTTTCATAAATTTAGTCCCTCGGGCCCGAAAAAGGGTTAAAATTATACCTGAGGGTACTCTTCTAGGGATCTGAAGCCTCTAGATTATACCTTTGTTCATACAGTTGACCGTCTAGACCGAAAAGGGGTAAACTACTACTGGATAGATGTGACTTCAAATTTCAGTTTAAAGAGCATGAAAGGCCACAAGATCGCTCCACAATCTTTTCATGTTTAGAGGGTCTGAAAAGGGCTTAGAAGAAGACCCGTTATGTTTTGGGAGTCCCGAGGGGAAGGTGAAGAGTGATAAAGAGTCATGAAAATGAGGCTCAAACTTGTAATTAGGAAAAACTAAAAGGACTCCCCAACCTATAGTCATTAGTGACTGCATGGACACCATAATGTAACGAGGATCTACCTAGGGCATCCATGTTCTAGTAATCTCTACCACCAAATCGTGACACTACTAAAGTAACAATGATGGCTATGTGTCGCGACCTGGTGGGATCAATCCTATGGAAAATGGAAAAAGACAATGAGATACAAAAGTAGGGGTGGAAACCTAACTTATATGCTCAAGTTAACCATTTGATATTTTTCCCCACGGACCGTCAAAACTGACCCAAAACTCCAAAAAAAATGTCTTGATACCCGAATGTAACTTTCCATAGAAACTCTTGAATCACTCTAAATGGTTTTCAATTTAGAGAAAATGATAAGGGGGGGCAAAAAAGTGACAAAAAAGGGCCAAAAAGTCTATAAATAGAAGTTGGCAACTCATTATCACCATTGCTGATTTGGAAATAGACTTTGGAGCAAAAAAACCCCTTTGGTAAAAGTGGTGATTCTGGGAGCTACAGTTGATGAATTGACCATCCGTCTGGAGCAAGTAAGTATAAACTACCTCCTTTTTCCTTTTAATTCTTTATATATGCATTTAATTTGGTTTTTTTGGGGGGCGTCGACCTCTAAAAGGTCATCCCTAGGTCCACGCAGGTTGTCTTATGACAGCCCGAATGTACACTTTCTCTGTATGATGTTAGAGCACATGTACACGTGACTGCCATCACAACAACCCACGTGGACCCTCTAATGAGTGAAAACAAAGTTTAAAAAGCAAGGCCTAACCCTCTAAAAATTTCCCATGTGCAAGATGTATGTGCAATGGAGAGAACAAGAGCATGAAGATATTAACACAGTAGTTGGGGAAGACCCTGATGTTGTGGCGGCGTTAATGGAATGTGGCTTGCTCAAGTTTTTTATGTGTCCTTTCATGAGAGTACAACCTAGGCTACTGAATGCCTTGGTTGAATATTGGCACCCTAACGCAGAAAATTTTATGTTAGAGGGGCATTCATTGGTGCCCACTATAGAGGATATATAATTTTTGACTGGCCTCTCTAGGAGAGGGGAACCAATCAATTTCCGAAACATTCCTTCTAGGCCTCACAATATATTGGAATTGATAGGACTCTATTGTGAGGCGGGTATAGACCGATCGAGTTCGCAGGTGCCAATAAGCAAGATCACCGATTTATCATTGCGGGCGATTGTGTTTCTTATTGGGTGGATGACTGGTTCTGCAACTCTACATCAGGCGTCCCATGCACAAATGAACTGTGTATTCTAGTTCTTAAATGCATAGATATTTGATTGGAGCACCACATTGTTGGATTGTATGAAGAGGAAACTGACAGATTATCGGTTGCGGATGTAGAGGAACTTCGAGTTCGAGATGATTCTATGCTCTTTCTTCTTTGAAAGAGTTCTTAGTTTCAGTCTCGAGTGGTTGTATGGGGACATCAAGCCTCTCTTCCTGCGGTTTGCATATGTGAAGTGTTTCTACCACGATAGGGTGGTGGAAGGATCAATGAGTCCTTTGATTGGTTGTTACAGCAGATCCTAGCCATAGAGGATTATCCTTATGTTGGGATTGATCTCTTGAGAGATCCTGAGATCCCTGTCCCTCCAGGCGAGGAGCGAGGCAATACGGGTAAGTTTGCATCATTTTTTTTTTGTGAAACATATATAATTTTTATGTTGTTTTTTATATATATATCATTTTTTTTTATAACATAGTATTTGACAGATATGTGTCTATTGTGCGCAGATGTGGGACCTGCGCGACCTACGGATTATGCGAGGAATAAGCGTCATCCTTGGCCAGGGGCTGCACCTGCCGCCACAGGGGGACCAACAGCAGAAGGAGAGCTTCCAACCGGTGAGGCTGTGAGGATTTTGAGACGAGTTGAGCGAAATTTTACCTCGCTCACTCGCACCATCCCCATGGATGAGATTGAGGATCTGTCGCCATCTATGCAGTCTCATGTAGTGGGGGCACCATGGACATGGATCCGACTGTTTCGACATTTGACAAATGTTGTTGATTATTACAATAGTTTCCACAAGACCTGAACTTAGTTAGTCTATACTTTTCAGGTGTCGATAGCTCTACTTGTATATATTTTTTGAGGGCATAAGCCCCATGACTCGTTACTAGTCATATTTTTTGAGGCGCTTTCATCCACCTATGTACTCTGATGATTATGATATTATATATGTATTTTTATGTCTTTTTGTGTCCTATGGATCATATTTGCCTTTAAAAATGTATTTACATGTTTATGTGTATGTATTTTATATGTGTGCGAGATGCCAATCTAAAATTTGATTAGCTAGAGAATATGTAACTTGGTTTAATCTCCTAGGAACATGAAAATATGTAATATAATCAAAGCTTCGTTCTAAGAGACGTACCCTAAGGAATCGTCGGTGTAAATTCGGATCATGAAGATGGTAGACTCTATTTAACTAAGACACAACTAGCTGAGTGTCTAAATAGACCCGAAGATGAGAGATACCAAATGACAGGGCATCATGAAGCAACTCAATAACTGCACTGTACTCGACAACATTGTTTGTGGTGTTGCCTAAACATATACCTCCTGAAGATAATAACTGTCCCTAAGGTGTAAAAATTACCCAAGATATGGAGACAAGCCTTCGAGTGTTTCGGCTATCACCGTCTGCATACCCAATGAACACCTCTGATTCACTTAACATCTACCACAGTGAAAAAATATAACATCAAAAATGACACGTCCATAATACTAAAAGAAACGAGAAAGTAATAGTACAAATACTATACATATGTTACAAAAAGTTACCCAAGGTGACCTACCTATGAGTAATACTTCTTGAGGTAGAGCCCATTTCTAGGCTCCACCAAATCATTTCCCTCAAAGTCAACCAGATGATAAGTGTCGTTTTTTAGAACCTCTATTATGATGAAAGGTCCAAACCACATGGGTTTGAATTTTCCTACCCCTAGGGGGTCCTTATATTGGTCATAGACTAGGACAAGGTCACCTTTAGATAAAATCCAAGGATGAACGAACCGATCATACTAACACTTGAATTTTTGTTTGTGAGCCTCATTGGCCAGGGCCACATCATGATGCTGCTCATTGAGCCGCTCAAGGTATAATAATCGTTCTTCAAGTGGAGAAGTGTCTGGAAGTAACTGTACTGCCAATTTTAGGGATGGGATCTGACATTCTATAGGAAAGACTGCTTCCAGCCTATAAACGAGTTGAAAAGGTGAGAAACAAATTGCAGACTTAACAGATGTTCGGTAAGCCCATAATGCCGAGTATAACATCAAATTCCAATATGACTTGGATGAGTTAATCATTCGTTGTAGGATGGTCTTAAGAGATTTATTTATATCTTCCACCTAACCATTTTCTTCGGGGTATTAGGGTGACAAATTTTCTTGCCGCAATCCAAGCTTTGATGTTAATTCATTCATCATTTGGTTCTAAAAGTGACTGTCATGGTCAGTGACAATCTCTCTCGGGATGTCGAACCTTGTGATTATCTAGTTAAACAAAAAGAGATTTGCAGTCTCTCCATCATCTTTAAACATTGCCATAGCTTCGACCCACTTCGTAAAGTAGTCTACGACTACAATGATAAAACAATGCCCCCTTGCTGAAGGAGGGTTGCATGTAGTGTAATCAATTCCCCACTTTGTGAAGGGACCAACGATGATGATAGGAAACATGGGAGCGGGATGTTCCCTCATCTTTCGAGAGAAGATCTGACATGGGTGGCACTTCTTGAACATTTCGATACAATCTTTGATTAGTGTCGGCCATAAGTAACTGGCTCGTAAATATTTTTGGGTTGTTTCCACCCAGACAAATGACCATGAAATGCTACAGTATGGCAATTGTTAAGCACAAGCTCCACTTCTTCATGAGTGAGGCATCAACGAAGAACACAATCTACACCTCGACGATAGAGAGTGTCTTCAAGAATGAGATAATTCTTGGCCTGATGACGTATGCGGTGACGTTCATTAGGAGTAGTAGAGGCTGGGCACTTCAAAGTCTGGAGATAGACTAGAATATATCCATACCAGGGGTCCGAAGATGCTATCAAAAACATATCTCCTCGAATAAGCAATTTTTTGGGCACAACATCCCCTGACTCAACCAGAAGTTCTGAAATAAGTTTTGCGAAGACTAGTGACTTTTTGTATTTCGCCGAAACGAAATCTAAGTCAAATTCCTGGAGGACGACTATCCATCTACTGATCTTTCTGCCTATTACCCGTCGTGTCAACACATATTGAAATGGATTCACAACGACAATGACGGTGGTCTTGTGAAACATAACATAATGACGGAATTGTTGAACATCATGGACTGCTACCAATGCCAGTTGTTCGATATGATAATAATTGAGTTCCGGTCTGACGAGGCCTTGACTCAGTTAATATATCACATATTCTGAGAGAAAATCATCTTCCTGAACTAAGACCATGTTGATGGTTGACTCTACTACAGCTAAGTATAATAAGAAATCTTTGTTATAGTTGGGTGGCTGAACCAGAGGGGCAGTTGTGAGGGCATGCTTCAATTCTTCAAAGGAGTGTTGAGCGGCATCATCCCAATGAAAATGAACATATTTCTTCAGTAAGTGCATAAATCCCTTCATGATCTCGACATAGTTGGCGATGAAATGCCTCAAAAAGTTCGCCTTGCCCTGTAGACTCTGAAGTTGAAGGATTGTGCATGGGGGAGGCAACTGAACTATTGCCTCAACCTTCAAAGGATCGACCATGATCCCTGTTCTTAACACTATGAAACCTAAAAAATGTCCTGATGTTACGCAAAAGATGCATTTGTTTGGATTCAAGCGAATCCGGAAGTAGCGACATTGCTCAAAGATAAGTCGGAGGTGTGTGGGATTATCCTTTCTCTTGCGAGATCAAGATGCTAAATCATCTAAATAGGCCTCGACTATATGCTTGAGATCATGGAAATCAAAAGACATGGCCCGCTGGAAGGTAGCTCCAACATTTTTGAGACCAAAAGGCATCTTACAATAGGAAAATGTACCCCATCGACAAATGAATGCAGTTTTGTGTTGGTCTTCAGGCTTGATTTGTATCTGATTATATCCTGAAAAACCATCCATGAAAGAAAAAGCCTCACAACCTACACATCCATCAATTATTAGGTCAATGAATGGTGTGGGAAAATTATCTTTTGGACAAACTTTGTTCAAATCACGGAAGTCCGTACATACGCGAATCATGCCTTGTTTCTTGTTGACCATCATAGGATTTGACACCCATTAGATCAAATGGATAGGATAGATAAAACCGGCTTTGAAAAGTTTCTCGACTTCAACCTTAATCGCTACTACTTTCCTAGGATTAACTAGACGAAGCTTCTGCGGAACTTGCTTGGCATCTAGATAAGTTGTGATTTCATGTTCGACTATTTTTGGATCAATGCCTGGAATTTCCTCATAAGACCAAGCAAAAATGTCACATAATTATTTAAATAAGTCTGTGTATATTTGAATCTCTTCGGGGGAACATTCAACTCCGATGAAAAAATTCTCCACGACGCCAGGTTCTGGAGATATTAATCGACATAGTTTCAACGATAGTTTCCATATTACCCTCGGCATAAACTTCATGTGTAGGCAAGGGATTGATAGGACAAGACCTATCTCTAGTCATATTCAAGGTGAATTCCCCTACTTTGATTCTGCTTAACTTCGAGAGGAAGTATGATCTGTGATGGAGATCATCCCAGGGTTTGTCAGGACTATTCATTGCTTCAATGATTTCTTCTTCTGAGGGAAAGACTAAGTCTAATGAATTGGTAGCAGGAAGGGAACCTTGATCCCAAATAGGATATGGGATTGGATCTAACTCTTGTGGAGGAGTCAAATCTGCGTTGGCTGAAGCTTGTTGGACTAAAAATTACGCTGCCTCTTTCACGGACAAGGGCATGGACATACCATTGTTCCCTGTCCCTTCCATTGTGGCCGATGGGGAAGGAAGAATCCACAGATCGTTGAAGTAAGTTATGCGAAATGATGAAACTTGTAAAATCTCAACCTTATGGTGGTCTGATATGAACTTGAAATCACCTTGAGGGGGCGGGTAATCGAAGGTACCCATCAAATATGGGCACAAACCAACCCCTACGACGACGACGCCCGATTGGGGATTATCAATCATCGGGACCATGGATGCCCCCAATGAAGGGTCAGGTCTGGAAAAGGACAATTGATCAATGGTCACAATTCAGCCCTCGTGTGGAAACAACAAGACCTGAAAAACTGTAGCAACCACTGCTTGCATGGCATAAGTCCAAATCCTACCTAACAAGAGATTGTAGTTGAGGGATGCGTCGAATACTTCTACCACGACACACATGGTCTTCCCTCCTAACTACACGGGGAAAGAGGGTATGATGCCATGTGGTCGAAATGAAGTACCGTTGAAAGAAGTAAGAAGAGTAGGTGATGTAGACAAAATTGGTTGGCCAATGGCCTTCCCACACGCCAATGACATGATGCATGTCGAGGCACCCTCATCAACCACTGTGTGGAAAATGTTACGTGTAAACGTTTTCATGGGGTAAGACCCTACTATTTGAAATGCTACATGGTAAGGGAAATGAGGGTTTAATTTGGTTATATCTAGCATGATTGTCCCCGGATTACAAGTCTCGGTGGATCCTAAAGATGCTAGCAAAGCTTTCCTCTAGGAAGGGCAGTTTTGGAGGACCTCCAAAGAAAACATCGCACAAGGGGTTTGAGATAAATCCTCCACCACTGAATAGTTATGGGCAACCCTTGCATTTGGGTTGTGAGAATATTTCTTGAATGTGCCTTTTGGGATGCGTGTCATTGTTTCACCCAAAGTCTTCTAGATCCAGAGAGGAAGATATGGGATTTCAGCTTCTTTTGCTTTCTTAGAGGTGCTTGGATTACTATAGTCATGAGCTCTAGTCGATATAAAATCATCACCTTTCATCATATACACATTCACGGATGCATAGTTGTTCGAATATGGAGAGGGTCCTTGACTTCCCCCTTCCGTGCTTGTAGAGGCTTGGGTTAGGTTTTCCCCATGTTGGAATGGATTCGTTAACATAGCAGGTTGTTGCTGTGTCACAAACGTTTGGGCCTCTGCAAGCCAAGGACACTGGTGGGTCGAGTGATCTTCCATGTACAGGTTACACACTCGCCTTTCGTTTCTTAATGTTTCTCCCGCCAGCATTATTAGTGGGTTTCTTAGCCCCCTTACCCTTCTTTCGTTGTTTTTTCTTTCCATCAGGCTATTGGGTGGCCTTTGGATTTGTCGATTGCGATGTGTGTACATCCGACGTTTGGGTAGGGGGAGTAGCCGAAACAGTAATTTGTCTAGACGATGTATGTTGTATAGACAATTGATGCATCATTTTTTTCATTTTTTCAGTGCGCTTGGTTTGTGTTGAACCTACAATACCATTGGCATGTGGTCCAACTCTCTGTCTGGTTTTATCAAGTATGGATCATGGTCCATCAGGAAAAAACCCGTATAGTAAACCAGACTGAGAACAAATTAGCTCAATATGTTGAGCTCTCATGATGGCATCTTGTTCGAAAAACACTCCCAACGTTGTGACGTCTTTGGAAAACTGTGGGACCAAAGACTTAAGGAACAACTCAAGTAGGAATGCTGGTGGAATTGGTACCTTAATTAAACTCTTCTGACATCTCCACTCTTAGATGTGGTCAGAGATATGGTCTGCTTTTGTCTGTTCAAAATTGGTTAGCAATTTTGTACCGGCGTCATATCTCACAGGTAATTGGAAATGGTTTAGGAATTCCATTTCCAATTTGCCAAAGAAAGAATATCTCAAGTGGTCGAGAATGATGTACCATTTCATGGCACTCCCGATGAGAGTGAGTTGAAACAATCACAATTGTACGGAGTCGTATTTCAATGAATTAGATGAGCACCAAATATGGAAGGTGGTCACATGATCCCCTTGATATTTTTTAGGCTTGGCCTCAAACTTTGGTATGTACGAAGGAAATTTCGTTGGCATAGGATGCCAACGTGGATCGTGACAGATGGGGTCATTCAAAAATCTCATCAAGTCTGGAAAATGTAAAGTTGCCAAGAAAGGTAGTTTTGGTTGGTGTTGATGATAACCATGGAAAAAGGGGCCTGGAGTTTGACTGACACCATGTTGCCAAGAAAAGTTGGGTTGTTGGCCGAGGTTCTGGTAAAAACCATGGCCATGACCAGTGTACGGATTCTGCGTGTGAGGAGACATCATCGGATGATTCCCAAAATAGGACGTAGATGGTTGGGCATGCATTACATTCGGAGTACTTTGGTAAGGGTTGCCCCATGCCGATCCCATGGGTATAGGCATAGCACCTTGTCCGGGGTTTCATTTTTTGTGAAAATAATTTCCTAGATCGACATTCCTGACGAGAGAACTAATCCTTGAAAATAATTCCAAGGTCCTGATGCATAAGAAGTTCCTGGGTTTTCCCCCTGTGTAGGAATAGTACCCTGCATAGGATTAGGTTCGCCATAACCGGGGTTTCCCCAAGTCAGGAAAGATGCTGATGAGAAAGTGTTTTTACCAAATGCATCGAACAAAGAAAACGGTGTTGACCCTACCAACATATTACGAGAAGGTGGTCCTTGAATCCCTACTCCAATTGAGCTATGGTTTTTGTTTGGCCCAGCGGATTGCTGGTGGGTACCGCTGAGTGAAGGGGATGAAGGAGGTATATGACCTCCCCCATCAGAGAAATTGTTAAAAGGAGTTGAAGTTCCCCCCATTGGTCCTTGCAGAGGAGCGTTAGAGCTTCCTACCCCCAGACCTAAAGTCTACAAAGTGGAGAAGGATAGTACAGGATTTGTACCTGAGCTAGGAATCTCGTATAAGAATGGAGGGCCTGTCGCACTTAGTGTGAAAGGAACAGTGGCCTTCACCAAAGACAGGATCAGACCACTGCTCAAGGTAGAGGCAGTCGAGACCATGGTGGCTCGGACTGGCAACAGTGGGGTAGGAGGTGGAACACCCCTTGTGACGACAACCGTGGCGGGAATATCAGTATTCCTAGAAGAAGAGATAGGATTTGCCTCCATTAGCATCCTCGTTAAAGGTGTCGAAAGGTCCTTTAACAGAGGTTGGTCAGGTGTGATTTCTGGTTACTCAGTCACTTCAAAAGACCCTTGTTGCTCTAGCTTTCGCCTTAGCAGTGGCAGAGGTGGCTCCAGTGTAATCGGTGGCAGGACAAGAAGCCTTCGTGACCGGAAAATCTCATGATCCTCCACTATGTGAGAAGATCAAAGACACACTAGGGATTTCTATTCATTCAAAACAACACATACTAGGAAAGTCCCTATAAGATAAAACAAGAAAACACTAAACTAGTTGGAAGAATAGTTACAACAACCAACACTAGAGAAACTTACCGGTGCAAGTGAAACTTAAACACGGAATCACCCTCCGGTTATACTCTACAAAACGTGGCCCAATGTTTGTCCTAGGTACCGTGGTATAACCCCGCAGTCACCTATGTATGTCCCTAAAAAAGATAGGCAACTAGGTTGCCAGCGTGCAAACAGTCACCAGGTGAGTATAGTCGGCAGTTGGGTAGACCAAAATGAGTAGGGTATCAAGCCCAAAACCTGTCAAGGGTATTGAAAGAAAGTGGTTTGGAATACAAATGAGGACCTCGAATAGATTCGAGACCCATGAAGCTCTGTGGAAAATGAAATCGATAGAATCCCAATACAAGCCCTCTATATGTGTTCTCCACTACAATTGGTCTAGCTTTGGAGGGGTTATCTCTGCTACCTTTCCGCATGTGACCTCATGTTTAGCCCTTGTGTTAGAGGGGGGTCCCAGATAAATTTCACGATACTCAACATTTAACACTCCCTAGCTCAGACTCCAATGTTTGATTTAATGGCCTTGAAGAATTTCCTCTCCAACCTAATTCAAGGCCTTAACCCTAAAATAGTTGGTTGACCCTACAAACATAAAAAGTCTAATTAATTTAGAATTTAGAGTTAATTTTTATGGCTTGTCTTAATTCAAAGGTTATGAAAGTGAAACTAGTGATGTTTGAAAGACGAAAGAAGAACAAACAAAAAGTTGGAAACAAAGTAACTTCTTCTTGACTCAAATCTTAATCAACTTTTCAAACTAAAATTTTCTAAGATCTTTGAACAAAAAACTCAAAGAAGGATTTCACTCAACTATGAGCTACTTATTATCTAAGTAAACATTCAAGAACTTATGAAAGAAAAGACTTTTCCTGGTTACTAATGCAAACCAACACTATTTAACCAAACAAAAAAAATAAAAGTTTTTTTTTATTTGAATGCTCACAAAGCAAAAAAAGAAAAATATCAACAAGTAAAGACCAAGAAAATTTTTGGCCTAAGCGTAGATTGCAAAGAGTCACTTTAAAAATAACACACAAGAAAATTAAAATTGGACTCTCACACTTGTCTAAAAACCCTATAAAAAGAAAATTTTGAGGAAAACTTCTTAATGAAAAAGAAAAATATTGTTGTGATCAAACCTAAGTTACTGACTGCTATGACAAAGACCCAAAAACCTAAGAGGTATAACTCTTTACAAAGGAAAGGATGATTGCCTCACCTTAAACAAAATATTTCTCCACAAGCACGCTATTGACAGTTCAACAACAAGTGTGTGCATGCAAGTTGTGTAAAGTCAAGGCACGTGTGTATGCGTGTAGACCTTATACAGGATGAGTGTGCTTATGAAACTTTAAAAAATGAAAGAACAAGCAATCAAGCCCAGGAAGAGACTACTGGTACTAAGAACCAAAATCTCTTGAAGACTTAGACACTTACTTTGATAGAAAAAAGAAAACAATTCAAGGAAAACTTCATAGAACAAACCAATCTGAGGTGAAACCTAAGCTATAGACTGCAAACAACAAAGACTTAGAATGACTTCCAGAAAACCCCTGAGAAGGATTATTTCTGACAGGGGAGAGGATGACTGCCTCTCTAGAAGAAATTTTTTGGAATCATACACGTGACTGACACTTCCTCATCTAGAGTGTACATGCAGGTTGTGGGAAGGTAGGGCGCGGGTACATGCATGAATACCTTATACAGGCCATGTGTACCTCTGTGGGTCTCGGAAAAAAAAATGTGGTCAAACAAAGAAACAAGGATTACTGGTATGGAAGACCAAAATCTCTGCTAGCTCAGACTTTTGCAGAAACTTTAAAAATAAGGAATGAAACCAGTTCTTAAAAATACCCAAGAAAAAATATTCTCAGAAACCCTAGAGATCCCTAGTATGGTATCCAATTCTGTTGTCGGTGGGAAATCCCTCCTACAGACTAGCACTAAGGGTTTTTATCATGCATGCAAAAATGAATTAAAGGTTCTTACTTCTTACCATCATCCCATACCTGAACCCCCACCACTGATAAGTAAATACAAGGCTCAAGAGATTAAGTCGACGTACCTTATTTTTCGCATTTTATGTCGATCCCTTTTAACACTTGGTCGTTCTTTGACTGCAGATATCCTCCCAATGCTGACCTGCATTCACAAAAGAAAAACAAAGAACTCCACATGCATTTGATCTATGAACTAATGGGTTAGAGATTTAATCAATCATACAATCAATGTTCAAATAATGACAATCTCATATGGCGGGACGGGAAAATAAATTATTTTATTAACTTCACAATGATATTGATCTGGATTATTTTCGGCACGAAATGAGAGCGGAGATATAATAAAGAAATGCACAGAGATATTGTAGATATTCAATAATATAACAGAAATGTATCAGAGATGCAACCATAAACACAGATATACAATAATACAGGATTTGTATTAATCAGAGAAATGTACAGAGACTGTAAAAATACAGAGTGAAAGACTCGCTACAATGGTGGCAGCTTATTTCTGAGAAGAGATGTGACAGCTACTCGCATTCGCAAGAATATGGTTACAATAAGGCTCTGAAGGCCCTTTTACAATAAACGGGAATGCCAAAAGTCCTAGACATCCAAAACCCTAACCCTAGGAGATGAAGCGCCAAAAGTCATGTGGGCCTCGTTTGGGTAAGTTGGTGCATCAACTTCCCAAGGTCGTAACTTTTGCATACGATCTCCATTTTAGGCGTGTGATAGCTCGTTGGAAAGGTATCATCGAGGAGATTCATTTTTGGGGCTCAATAATACCTTCATCTATCATTTAGAACATTGATATCGAAAAAACTTCACTTAGGTCCTCAAAATGGCACCAAAAGTTAAAACCTGCTAAAAATAGTAAATTGCCAAAATTGCATAAAGTCATTTTGAGCCATTTGGAAAAGGTGGGTGGCCACTGATATCCATATGGATCAATCCTCCCTCCTTAGGAAGCAATTTTCTCCATTGCGTTGAGTTCCCGGGGGAGAGGGAAAAGCAATTACTGAATCTGAATCTTGGTGATCTGCTTGCCTTCCTGGAGATGTGGCGTTGCTTAGCTTGTTGAAGGCTATCACGAACCTTTGGCTAGAAGGTTTGGACCTTTTTAACCAGTTTGGATATTTTATATGACTGTGTGCAGAAGGAATCTTTGTGCTTTGTTGCAACCTTGTCGACCTGCTTCTGTCGGATAGAAGGCGCTTGGGCCAAAGTTGTGGTGGCTGCAGTATCCTTCTGTTCACCCTTTGAACAGATTGTGGAGAAGATAAATTTTGTAGTATGAGATACTACCTTGCGACACTGTTTAGGTGGGGCAGTAGTTGGAAATACCTCTTGTATCCTATAGAGATGACCCCCCAGAGTAATAATGACACTACAGGGTCGAGACTCATAGATAGCATGGCGTTTCCACATATATGGCTGGCCCAAGAGAACATCACAGACATCCAATGGGGAAACATCACATAATTCCTCATCCTTGAAGGGTTGGATGCCGTATGGAAATTGACACTGCTGGCTGACATGAAGATCTCATCCTTGGCGAAGCCACCCAATGCTGTATGGTTGCGGGTGTGGTGTTGTCGATAATCCCAACTGTTTGATGACCTCTGCTGAGATGAGGTTCTTCTGGATTCCACTATCAACAATAAAATGCAGTGGGGTCCCCTTCACCCACATATGTGAATGAAAAAGGCGCTCCCCCTCTTCTGGATCTGTTGGTTCTTCTGGTTGAATTGTTGTGGTTGTGACAATAGCAGTGGGGTCTGCGTCGATGATCCGTCTTTTACCAGTATTTTCAGAATCAGATTCTGAATCAGGGTTCGACTCCTTGTCTTTGATCTCGGCCACCAATGACTATTTTGAGTGACATTCGTCGGTGTTGTGCCAAGGGATTTTGTGGAAATCGCACCATTTTCCGATGTCCTTCTTTGTCTTCCCATGACCCTTCTTTTCCTGTGGCTTGGATTGGTTTTCGGAAGACTGTTTGTTAGGGTTTTCTTTGTCATACTTTGGTTGTTGTGGATTTGCAGACCCGAACTCCCGTTTGTTCTGGTGCTTAAATTTTTGCTCAATTTTAACAACATATCGATAGGCAGCACCGAGTGATGAGATGTCCAGAAAATCCATTTCAGTTTGGATGTATCTGTGTAGAGCCCCACGGTATTTCAGAACCAAATGTCATTCAACGTCTTTGATACCCAACTTGGTGCATAAGGTATGGAAGCTATTGGTGAACTCCAGAACTGATTGGCCCTTCTCTTGCCATAGTGTGGTCCATCTCATGTACTGGTCCTCATAGTTGCCAACAGGGTAGTACTGTTCCTTTACCGCATCCACAAAAAATTTCCAAGTGGGCTCGACCCCATATATTCCAGAATCCTCTATGGAACTCTGCTCCCATTAAGTTTCCCACCAATGTTTGACATGGGGGAGAGCCTTAAGGAGTGTGAAGGTGATCTTTTCCTTGTCAGAAAAATTATGAACAGAGAAATAACCTTCTAGCAGATTTAACCATTTATCTAGGGCATCTGCATCTATTCGACCTTCAAATACGGGAATATCAAAATTAACCTGTACCTTGAAAGGAGATGTGTCTCCAAAGTGGCTTCTTGATGAAGATGCACCTGATGCTATCAGTAGGCGTTGAAGGATGTGGGAAAAATTCTCCATCATTTCGTCCCTATGTTGCGTGAGAGCTTGCTCAAGCAACAGATTGATAGGATCGTCTGCTCCGTCGTTTTTCTTTTCTTCCACCATTGAGGGTTTCTTGGGTGTGTGAGAGTGATTGTCTTCAAGAGAGACAAGATTGATACCCAACTTGCTATACTAGGACCTCGTCGGGGACATGCACTGAAAAAATGATCAAGAGCAGCCTCCTCTGATACCATTGATCCAGATTATTTTCGGCACGAAATGAGAGCGAAGATATAATAAAGAAATGCACAGAGATATTGCAGATATTCAATAATATAACAGAAATGTATCAGATATGAAACCATAAACACATATATACAATAATACACGATTTCTATTAATCAGAGAAATGTACAGAGACTGTAAAAATATA
>ML781242.1:415845-448686 GCA_009831015.1 Picea engelmannii
ATACATATATATATATATATAATTTTTTTTATAAATAATTTTTTATTATAAACAAGTGGGAAGGTGACGGGGACGTGGAAGTTCAAGTAAGGAATGGCCAAGTATGAAAAGCGATCAAATGGGTTTCAAAATAGGGTTATAGGGGATACTCAGGAGAGGTGAGGGCCCAACGGTCAAATTGTATGTCTTGGAAATTTTGTCTGCAAAATGCGTAAAACAAAAGAGGGCATGATGGGGCAGTCCAGTGGTCGATTTGTATATTTGCGGAATTTCAGGCGTTGTTTGTAGGTCATGGAACAATGGAAGCGAAATCTTGAGCTCGCCTATCCGGGAACCCGCAATCGAAAAAGTGGATAAGTATGGAATAATTAAACGGTTGATTGGACTCGTTTTCTCTAATACATTGAAGTTTGTAATAGATATCCCATTACCTGGGAAGATCTTTTATTCATGTATATCACAAAATTTTGGGTGTTGATTGCAGGTCGCGGAACAATGCATGTGCAATGTTGAGCCCGCCTATCTGGGAACCTGCAAGCGAAAAAGTGGGTAAGTATGGAATAGGGAAACGGTCGGTGGGACTCATTTTCGCTAATATATTGAAATTTGTAATAGATAGCCCATTACCTAGAAGGATATTTTATGCACGTTTCTGGACAAGTTGTATAGGGATAGTTAGTATGACTGTCTCCTTGAGGATTTTACTCATTAATGACAATTTTTACGGTATAATAATGTTTTTTATAAACAATTTTTTTTTATTGTAAACAATGCTCTTATATATATATATATATATATATATATATATATATATATATAAGTATGAAAAGTGATCGGACGGGGTTCAAAGAAAGGTTGCAAGGGATACTCAGGAGAGGCAAGGGCCCAAAGTTCAAATTGTATCTATTAACAATATAGATACACACACACACACACACACACACACACACACACAGACAATGTTTTTATAAACAATTTTTTATTATGAAAAGTGGTTATGAGAAATTGTTTATATGCCAAAAATTGTTTATCTTAAGTATTAAACTTCTTGGATGATGGGAAGATCGTCATTGAGAAGAGGTGTTAAATCCAAGAAAGAAGAAGCAACAAAGACTCCAAGATTTTTTTTTTAATACTAAATCCATAAAAAAAAATATTGGGCAGTCTATATTTATCCATAGACATTGGAATGAGTTCTTTGCACCGAAGCATTGAAAATATTTGTCATAAATATAGGTACAAGAGATACCAAAAAGAAAAAAAAAACATGATACAATTATGTGTTGTTCCTTTAGTGGAACAACATGCAAGAGCCATCAAGATGCTCTTCAACATGCATACAAAACTCATTACCATGATTTTTAGGAAGTCCTTGCAGTATTTTCCTCAGAAGGTTAATGTTGGTTGTCGCAATCTCAATATCTTGAAGAATACCTGAGGCGATAAAGAAACAAGAGAAACATTCCACAATGGAATAATTCTTTGGCTTGAAGAAGGTCAACAACACTCCTACTCCTGATGTTGGCGACCTGGAGACATTGAAAGGCACCACTGAATTGTACAAATAACAAGGAAAAGGCCCTGGTGAGAAGAGTTTCCAATTTGCGGCCACCACTGCGAAGAGAACAACATTCTGGAACATCGCTCCAATGACCCACCTGAGTAAGAAATCAAACCAAAATTATTCAAACACATGAGGACATAAGAACCCATCCTCACGGTAAAATTCATAGTTCTCACAAGCTTTCCATGAGGAAGAAGAGGAAAAATGTTGTAGGGAAAGAAAAAGATCCTGAAACTGAAAGTGAGGACACACCAAGAGACCATCTCCTTACAGTCGAATACTTCAGGGACACAACCTACATGTGAAATTTGAGAGGTCCAAATTGATTCGTGCTAGGCGGGAGGGGACTAAGAGACCCCTTTCTTATAGGCAATGACCTCAGGGACATAGGTTGCATGAGAAATTCTAGAGGCCCAAATTAGTTCATTCTTGGAGGAAGGAGATGATTAGTATTAATATTCCTTGCACTAGTGGGAGTTATGGTCCTCATCCCGTAATATGTTTATTGTATATCTAGAGAATAGGAGATTGGTCCTATAATTGAAAAATTATTTTTCTTGAAATATATCTCTGGGAGAATTAAGAGACCATTTCCTTACAGTGAAAAATTCTTCCTAGAAAGGAATAATTTGGGCCTCTTGAATTCCTACTCTTGAGCTACAAAGAATCTATTGCATTCAAGCTCGGTTTCTTTTTTGAAACCCCTTCCTTTTGTCTTGCCAAGGCCACCATCGTCAAGCCATGAAGTTCTCTTCATTATGGATGGTTACAATTTGGGCACAGGATTCAGAAAAACATTTGCATTTCCATCATCCATCATTGTATCATCCTCCATCAGATCATCTTCCTCCAAATGAAAGTCGACCGCATCAACCTCTGCGCCATCCATCAATGCAGGAGGCAAGGATGTCTAAGAAGGCATGGTTGCCTTGGAATTCTTTGGCTTGAAATATATCTCTTGATGCACCAAGGGACCATCTCCTTTTTTGATTCTAAGATGAGGGAGATGAGTATTAAGAATATTCCCTAGAGCACTAGAACTTATCGTCATCATGTCTGAAGGTGTTTACTATATCTGGATAGAAATGTTGCCATAATTTAATGAGAATGTATGTTTTCTCCATATGGTGTTTGAAATGAAAATTCAGAAGGGATAATATAACCCTCCGCAAATCTTGATTTAATGTGTATCAATGGGATATCTCCTTGAGAATTTTGTTGATCAATGACAATCTCTACGGTTCTTGCATAATGCCTTGTTACCATTAAATCTTAGTAATTGCATATTTAGAAAAAAGTTCGAAGGTGGAGGTGACGACAAAGAGATATTAAGGATTATAGATTTCATGAAGCCACCAACCGGACGATGCATGATAGAGATTACATGATTATTGAAATGAACATTTGGAAAGGATAACACAACCCTCTGCAAATCTTGGTTTAATTCATATTAATGACAGATCTTCTCTAGCCTTTCAGACATTAATGACAATATTAAGGGTTCCTACACTATGAGATATTAGCATTAAATATTAATAATTTCATATCTAGAAAGAAATGCGAAGTTGGAAGGGATGGCGAAGAGAGATTAAGAATTTCACATTTCGTCAACCCGACAACCCGCGAAAGAGATTCCAAGAAATGACCAAGTATGGAAAGCGATCGGACGGGCTTCAAAATAGGGTCACAAGTTATACTCCTGACCTGTGAGGGTTCGATGGTCAAATTGTATGTCTCTGAAATATTGACTGAAAAATGTGTAGCATGGAACAAGGCACAATGACAGATTTCGGTAGTCAATTTGTATATCACGAAATTTCGGGTATTGTTTGTAGGTCGCAAAACAATGGAAGAGAAATGTTAAGCAATCCTGTCCAGGAATGAGAGATGGAAATAATGGCCAAGTATGCAATGTGGAATTGGTTGGTCAGACTCGTGATATAAAAGCATGAGACATCATCAGAATAAGGCATATTGACAGGCTTGGAAATAGGGCCACAAGTTCTACTCAGGAGACGTGAGGGCCCTATGGTCAAATTGTATGTATCCCAACTTTTGAGTGCAAAATGTGTAACAAGGAACAGGGGACAATAACAGACTTTGACGGTCAATTTGTATATTGCAAAAGTTCGGGTGTTGTATATAAAATCATGAGACATTCGAAAAATGACTAAGTAACCGGAAAGGGAAAGTAAAGGAGAAAAATAAAGGGGAATTTGGTTGACAATTTGTAGATCGGGGAAGTATGGGTGTTGTTTGCAGATAAAGGAACAATGGAAACCCAATGTTGAGCCTGCCTACCCAGGAACCCATGAATCCATCAACCCGCGCACCTAGACATTTTTTAAAAAATGACTAAGTAACCATAAAGGGAAAGCAGAGAGAGAACATAAAGGGGATGGAAATTTTTGAAAGCGGGAATTGGTGTTAAGAAATCCCCATTAGTGGTCTTAATAGTAACTATGAAGTGCATTAAATAAGTGAACAATATCTTCAATCAAGGAATAGATAAAGCGATCCATGCTTATAGTTTCTAGGATGTGTTTTCATAAGACAAGCTTTGAAAAGCCACAGGAAAATCAATTTTGGGATGTTTAAGTAAAATTATTGTACTATCAACTTCACCATAAGTATAACAATGATGAATTTTAATTTTAATTTTCTATGGTTGATATGATAGTTCCATTGGACTTCACATAGCATATATCCTTTTATTTCAAAATGTTTCTGAAGATGAATTTTGGTAACTTCATCGATCAAGTAAAAGTGCTAAAACGAGTTACATACTACATTTTCAACAGAGAGCTTATATTAAAAGGAAACGCAAGTCATGTATATTCTTTAAGATCATAGAAAAACCACCAATATCCTGAATGTATCATTAATTTTATAGAATGAAGCATACAACCAAGAGCCAAGTAAACACCAAATGTATTGAAAGTCGAGGCACAAGGAAACACATGAACACAGAAGGTTCCAAGTGAGATCCTAGAAGGGTCCATAAAGCAATACTCATCGGCCTATGCATAAAACAATTTGATATAAAAAAAATACAGGTGGAATTGGTTTTCTCTTACATGTGATATATGTTCCCATGAGAAAATAACCGAGCCCATGAGAACCCTGAAATACAATAGGAAAGCACATGAAAAAAAGTCTGCCAAACAAAATAAAGCACAAAACCAACAAAGATTATGCATTGTATCCCAACTATAACCAAACCCCCAAATGGGCACCAAGAAACTTGTCGATTACTATTTTACCATGAAGCAAGATCATTATGGACATTTGCTTCTGATAATGCCATGTTTTATCACTACCAGTTTTAACAATGGCAAATTTCCAATATTATTGGAAATGTTTGATGGTTTTGTTTAGAGGAGCAAGCCATTTTGACGGTTCAAAGGATGAGCCTGATTTATTGACAGTTGGATACTTTGTATGGGATTTGTCCTCATGATTCCCATTTCTGGACTGAACAATGTTATGCACTTCCTATTCAATTTTCCATGGCACTGCAAAATTCTATTCATATCCTCATTGTGTGGCATAGACAAATACACATGAGATTGTTTTGTTTCCTGCCAGTGCTTGATATGATTTTTTTGATTTTTTTTTTCAACCAATTTGTAGCATTTCATTGTCCTCATTTAGGATAAATTTTTATGGACTCGAAAGTCGTGCAACATGTAGACATTATTTTCCTTTTTCTATAGGTATACCTCATATGGAAATTCTGCTAACCCAGGAAACACATCTTGTAACATAGGTTGTCTAATTGTACAATGTACGATTGTGTTGTTGATGGTTCAGATGGAAGCATTGAGGAAATGCCTATATATGTAAGGGCATATTTTACTGCATTGTAGACAATCAATTGTACCATCATTTTTGAAAGCAGAGGCAGAAGTAGGAGAGTTGCATTTGGAATACAAAAGATCGAAGAGGGTCGAGTACACATTCATTGCAACCAAAAGACCCTCAACCTGGGCACATGAGCATATAATTTAATATATTGAACAATACAATCTGCAACTGCACAAAAAAAAAGTTACAAAAAATTGGTCAAGGAAATTTGTATGAGCAAAGTGAGGATGATATTGTAGATATATACACACAACAATTGTCGAGCTAGTTAGCTTCTTGAGATCATGTACTATGTCTGTTCTTAATTATGTTACAAATGTTTCTTGGGTTGTGCGGAAGATCCTTTCTTGAACATCTCTTTTCTTTGTTATATTTTTGAAGATCATAAGTGGAAATTTTTCTTTATACAATTGTTGTTCCATTGAGGAAAACAAGTATGAATAGGTGTCGAACAATTGCAGCTGCAACATGGAACATTGCAATAATTGTGTAACATATCCGAGACACATGGACATGTGAAAGTGAAGGAGAAAACTGGATATGGAGAACGGTACCATTTCCTTGTCATTGTCTGACTCTCCATCTTTTATATGGAGAATGTGTTGCGAGCCATATTTTCGCGCGAGTATGATAGTTGTACCAATCGTTATGATTGGGTAAGTGTCATTTCTCTGTGCAAGTTGGTTGATTGTCGTGTCCAGTACGAAACAATATTCTGAACAAATCGTGGGAATTTTTTCCACAACACTTGTTTCGTTGAGCGATATAATCCAATCAAAATCAACACGGTCATATACCATTTTGGGAAATATATTAAAATTTGTAATGGATATCCCATCACCTAAAAATATCTTTTCTGCATGTTTCTGGACAATTTGTGTAGGGATAGTCAGTGTGACTGTCATTAGGGCTTCGTTGTATGTCATTTTAGCATGCATAATGGATCTAGTTTTGTTTTCCTCGTCCAAGTAGGTGTTATAGACGACCATTATGTTCCTGAAGAACACTTGTCCAGTTCAGCAGATGTTCAAGCCCTCTATTGATAGTATTTTGGGTATTATATGTTTAGACCTTGTGACATTTTTTGAACCAGAAAAGTAATGTAAATGGCATTCTGCATTATTTTTTGTTTTTTGTTTTTCCTGGCATAAATGTACAAGTATACACACAACTTGGATGAAGTATGGAGGGCATATATTTGCAACCAGACCTCTTAGTCTGTGGAAATTTCACTATGTTTGGCGTCTCACTTTCTCTCGTTGATACTTCTTGTGAACTACAAAGTATGTGTTGTATATGACATACACATATTTATCATGTCATAGATGAATAAATATCTCAATATGTTTGTTTGCTAAACATATCAGGAACACAATGTATGAATCTTTACCTTTGGCCTTGTCATTCTGTTGATGTTTGGGATGATTGATTGCTCATGTCCATGTCACTAGTCCAAATTGTTATGATGCAATCATGTGTAGATGAACATCAGAAGGACTAAATAAGAATATGCATTGTATATTGTCCATAATTATTCTAAATTTCACATACATGATCTAAGGAGATGGAATACGAAATAGGGTGTCAAGGGATACTCAGGAAACATGAGGACCCGACGGTCAAATTGTATGCCTCGGATTTTTTGATTGCAAAAATCTGTAACAGGGAACATGGCATGATGGGGGGTACAATGACCAATATGTATATCATGAAACCTCTGAAGCTAGAGGCGCAATCTTGAGTCCGCCAGCTCAGTAACCCGTGATTGGAAAAGTGGCTAAATATGGAATGAGGAGACTGACAGTAGGAGTTGTGATATAGAAGAATGAGTATAAATGTGAACCCATGAGTCTTCCAACCTGCGCACCTACACATTTTTGGAAAGACAACTAAGAAAAGAAACCAAAAAGAGAAATTAGAGGAGAAAAACAAAGGGAAATTGGGCTAAGTATAGAGGAGGGAAAAAAAAGGGATAATAGAAAGTGGGAAAATAGAAATGGGGAGGGAAATGTTTGGAAGAGAGAAGTATCAACAAAGTCCCATTGTTTCCAAATCATCATTTTCTAGTCCAATATTATATGCACCTAATCATTTTGTGTGTTTGACTTACTATCACAATTGGTATACCTTTTCGAAGATTATACTTCAGCCCCCTATGTTGTGGCATATAAGAATTCATCTTCTTATCCAAATAATATGTTTCTTTCAATGTAGCAATGCATAAAATATAGTGGACATGAATGTAAGTTAGTATGTAGAAATACATGCAAAAAAATAAATATAGTTCTATTTATTTCAATTTAGTAGCATAGAGAATACAATTCACATGAGGATAAGTTACTATGTAGGATGATACGTAGTATATACATATAGTAAATCAAGTGCAAATAAGTAGAACAAGTAGAACAAATATACACACAATAAATGAAATACTAAACAATTGAATATGAAATAAGAGTAGAAGCATGCACCTTTGTATCTCCTCTTCTACATTTGCAGCAAAGAGTTCCTCGTCTTCTCCAGTTATTCTGTTTGTTTAAATGTAGAAATGAAGAAAAATACAATGGACATGAAGGTAAGTTGGTATGCATGAAGACATGTAAAAAAGTAAATAGAGTTCAATTTATTTCAATGTAGCAACATAGAGAATACAATTGACATGAAGATAAGTTATTATGTAGGAAGATACACAGTATCTACATACAATAAATTAGGTTCAAATTAGTAGAACACATATACATACAATAAATGAAATACAAAACAATGGAATATGAAATAAGAGTACAATCATGCACCTTTGTATCTCCTCTTATACATTTGTGGTAAAGAGTCCTTCATCTTCTCCAGTTATTCTGTTCGTTTCAATGTGGGAACACACATAATACAATGAACATGAATGGAAGTTGGTATGCAGGGGAGAACAAGTAATGTGTACATACAATAAATGAGAATCAAAGGAATAGAATGAAAGATATTTAGAAACATGAACCTTTTATTTTCTTGATCCATGGTTGTAATTATATATAATTTTTCCTGTCCAAAATATATTACAAGCCAAAAAAAATAAAGAAATCACATGGTCATAGATGAATGATTTTGACTTTGTGCAACAAATTATCCAGATATGATTTGAGACATGAAAATATAATTTTGCAATATCTTTGATGTATATTTCATATTTCAAGTACAATACAAATTGTAGCGTGCCCATACCAGTCTTTGTATACGATAAAGAGGTTGTATTGCGATCTAGGCACACTTCTCCATATATGGTTAATAAGTGCATTTTGCACATGTTTTATCTTAACCAAAAGAAAGCGAACATTGTAATTTCACATGTAGTTGTCCAATTATTTGTTATGCCACTATTTTGTACCATGTCAACACTGAAGTATCCTAGAATGATAATGGTTTTGTCCAAATGTAAATGGTGTGATGCATTTGAGAACATATTCATTATGTTAGCAATGTTGCACATGAAGCGGCTTAGAAATTGAATATTGCAATTTGCAATCCATGGAACACCACTCTTGCTAGTACCATCTCAGTATTTTTTTCTTCTACAAGAACATTTTTCAAAGGCATGTAGGTGTGGTTCAGAGTTAGAAGAAAACATTGGAGAAACATTTAAGAGCAGGATGGAAAGATATGGCAATTTTGTGCAATTTTGTTGCAGCCTATGCACAGTTGTATCATACCTATCCCTTCTACACCTACATCCAGTTTTCTTCTACAAGAACATCATGCAATGGAAACAAGCTTGACATTGTATTTTTCATTCGAAAGACACAAGTTCGATTCTCATACGAGATAGGAAAGCACGAGATAGGCATTATATTTTGACTTCGTCACACACAAGAAAGGACAAAAAATTGCAATGATAGAAAAAATAAATGTCAGAGTTGTTCACACGACATTGGCATTGACAGGGTGCAGAGTCCTGATAAAAAATCTGAGGAAAATTGAAGAGAAAGAGAAAAAGATATGCAAACCTTTATACAAAATCTGCAGGAAAAGAATGATGAATAAATACTTAAACATTCTTACTTGAAAAATGAAAACAATGAATAGTAAACAACGAACACGAATGAAAGTATACTATTGAAACTTATTCGTTAATGATGAAAGAAAGAACCACAGGTCCACTTGCGGGTGCAGGAATTGAACACTGCAAAGTGAAAAAAATAGCTCAAACTGTTGGTGCAGGACCCCGACCTTGCAAAGATGAAAAAAACAAAAGAAAACAACAAGCAACAAACTAGCGAGAAAACACGAACAGGGCCAACTGCAGTCGCAGGACCTTAAACTCGCAAACTTGAACCAAACAACAAAAAATAGCAACCGACGAACCAATGAACTAGTGAACAAGCAAAAACCACTGAACCAGTAAAAAACATATGTATCTTCAATAATTACCAAATTGCATCCCAAGCACAGAAGAAATCTGAAACATATGATGACCATGCTAGTAGAATTAATTAAGCATTCTTACATGAAAACTTCAAACAGTAAACATAAAAGAAAGAATACAAATGAAATTATGGCATCCAAACTTACTTGGTAGAGATGACTGACAGAAGCGCAGGTCGAGTTGCAGGTGCAAGACTTGAACCCCGCAAAGTAAAAAAAATAGCTCGAACTACGGATGCAGGACCTCGATCCTACAAAGTTGAAGAAAACAAAAGCAAGAAACAAGCACCAACAACTCCAACCGCAGGTGCAGGTCCTCAACCTTGCAAAGTTTAGCCAAACAACAAGAAGAAACAACTGACGAACCAACAAAACAACGAACAAGAAGCAACAACCAAACCAATAAACACTATATGTATCTTCAATGATGACTAAATTTCATTCCAAGCATAGAAGAAGTATGAAACATACGATGGCTATGCAACTGACGATGGACAAAAATATTGTCCAAATTCACTGCAACATTGTATAAAAAATTAGAGGAAAAATTTACTGTGAGAATCCTATTTAGGTAAACATTTAAGGCTTTCGGGATGTTTAAGGCCCTCGCGATATGAAAATTTGAAGCAAACAAAAGCAAGAAACAAGCACCAACAAGTCCAACCGCAGGTCCAGGTCCTCAACCTTGCAAAGTTGAACCAAACAACAACAAGCAACCACCAAACCAATAAAAAATATATGTATCTTCAACGATGACTAAATTACATTCCAATCATAGAAGAAGTATGAAACATATGTTGGATATGCAATTGACGGTGGACAACAATATTATCCAAATTCACTGCAACATTGTATGAAAAAATTCAAGGAAAAAATTATTGTGAGAAGCCTATTTAGGTAAACATTTAAGATTGTCAGGTTGTTTAAGGCACTCTCGCTATGCAAACATTTAAGTTTTCAGGCCTGTTTAAGGGCCTCACTCTATGTAAACATTTAAGTTGTCATGCCTATCCAAGTACCTCAAAAAGAGTGTCAATGCTCTAAACCTTTGGTATGTAAACATTTCAATACAAATAGAAATAATAAAAACATTAAAAAACAACGTTGATGCTCATAACTTTCAGTATGTAAACATTTTAGTAAAAAATTACTAAAAATTAAAAAAGAGCGTCTAAGCTCAAAACTTTGGATATCTAAACATTTACAACATTGGGAACAACAAATCTTGCAAAAATACCTCCAATATATTCTCCAATGAGAACGATGACATATAAGGTTTTTTTTATTATATAAAAAATAATGTTTTTACTTCTATAGTTCGAACAATACAAATGATGCAAAAATTTATAGTGAAAGGACATATTAATATGAACTCAATGAATTATCGATCGCTATAGTCCCTCAACGGCTTCGACAGGGACTAATAACTATATTTTTTAATGGAAGAAAATTTGTAAAGTCTCGTGTTCAAAAAATTCTAAACTTTGTTTTGACCAAAGCATTCAAAAATATCATAACTCTCGTTCTCGCAAAATTTTAATATTTCTTTTTCCAAAAGATTTCATCAGAAACAGATAATTCTACATCACTCATCAAAACACATGAATCATATGCAAGGAGGGATAACTCATCACAAAATATTTGTAAATAGATACTAAAAGGGAAGCCCTAAAATTCTTTTGAAGCTTTTAGAGGAAGTTCGCCCTAAAAATGTGCCTCAACGTCAATGTCTAGTTATAACATAATTGTTGGATTTGTTTTATTTATGTGAATATAAAATCAATACTAATTATAAAATTTTAGTTTTAAGAAAAAACATATATCTCCATCTCATTCCGGTCAATTTTCCACTACATTACTCTACCAAGTACGTCTAAGGTTCTCCCCTTCTTCGGTATCGATTTCAAGCATCTACCTAGTGTTGGGCAGTGGAAGAAAAACATAGCATAAAACCAGAGCATAAGAAAGCAAGATTAAACATGCATTAAACTAAGCACAACAACCACACAATTGACACAATGATTTATGTGGAAACCCAAATCAGGAAAAAAGCACGAGCAATGATTATTCATCTTCTTCTTATTCAAGGGAGAATTACAATAGCCAATCTCAGGAATACAACCATCCTCTCCTCACACAATGTACTCGCTTGCACTCGCATTGTCCTCCGCCTCTATGGGTATTCTCACATATATAAAATGTACCACTCAGTTACACAGACTAATCATGAATAGATCACATAGTCACATGAACAATACATAAATATATTGCATGCATGTGCATGTGCATGTGCATCTGACAACATGATGCAATTCATTCGCATGTTTCCAACAATATCCACCTTGAAAACAATTTACCTGATATATCATGCCCTTAATTAATTCATCCATCACCTTTCTTTCAAGAGAAGCCAACCACCATCACAGCTACGCAACTTGTCTAACAATATTGTTACGTGAACATGCCTTCATGATTCACTCCAGCATGGACCATTCTATCTCCATCAGTAACATATCTAATATACCGATGCACTTGTCTAAATATCATGAATCATAACCACAGACCAAATCACTGCAACCATTGTAGGTGATACTTGTGCTTCTATGTTTGAAGCACGCATTCCCATGCTCTTGACCTGTTGTTTCCATGTGTCTACTGAGAACAACAACTCCATGTGAAATGTTCACCATTTATCCATCACAATCATCAAACTTCCTACTATCATATAATAATTAAGACATATAACCCTTTTCTTCTTCATCAATTAGGACATAAACCTGAAGAGAATTTACAATGGAAAGTCAAAGGGATTTTACCATTTTGACATTATTCATACTGAATTTCCTGAGTATATTCACCACATAATTCTATTGCGATAACCAAGCTTACCATATTTATTTTCTCTGTGTATTTCCATGCCCAATATTTATTTTTTTTCTCCCAAATCCTTCATAACAAATGTCCTAACCAACTGAGTGTTAGAAAAACAGGACCGTGGAGCAATAAAATAAAACAAATGCGGAAACAAAACACGGAAGATACAAAATACAATAGAGACATAGATTTGCGTGGTTCACCCAGTGTGGGCTACGTCTACCAGAGAAATTTCCAGGTCCTTCCTTTATTATTATCCAACATATGAAGGGATACAACCTACAACAAACCCAATGTAACTTCCTCTTCTTTCTGTCATAGTTTCCTATCTCAGAATACAATATTCGCCATCAACCATAGCCGCAATACACTTCCCTCATAAAAGAGGGTTTCCTTCTAGGGAAAAAAACCCTAACATAATCTCTATCGTTAGATCTACAACCTTATAATGAACGGTCCAGATTTACAATGAAATTACAATATACATTTACAAGGCAATTTTTCCTTCAGGGGCTTCACCCCTGAACCCCCGCTGGGGGCCTGCTTGCCCCTAGACCCCCTAGCCAGGGGGATAGCCCCCCCGGATCCCTCAAAGGGGGTACCCCCCCTCTGCCCTCCCCCAGGTGGAAGAGTGTACATACTTCTGGGGTGTAAATACTTCATGGGGTATAAACACAACTAAAAGTAAAAGACCTCTGAATCATGAAGATAATCATGCTCCACAACCAAAAATCTCCCACTTGGAGACTGATCTCAACAACTCCACTACTGTTGTATATGCTGGACTCTGAACCTTCTTGGACCTGGAAAATTTCTCATCTTCATATTCATTCTTGAAGACCAACTGAAACTAAGTAGGAACTCAATTTCTCCCTGGTTACTCCCTCTGTTAACATGTCTGCAGGATTCTGGCTATTGTGTATCTTTTCCAACTTCAAATGTCCATCTTCCAAGGTGGATCGTATGAAGTGGTAACTCAACTATATATGCTTAGTCTTCGAATGGAAGGATGAGTTCTTTGCAAGATGAATGACACTCTCACTTTCACAGTACAACCTTCTATTCTCTTGCTTCTTTCCCAATTCCTCCATAAACCTCTATAACCAAATCATCTCTTTACTAGCCTCTGTAGCAGTAACATACTCTGCCTCTATTGTTTAAAGTGAAACAACCTTTTGCAGTTTTGAAATCCAACTTACTGTTTTTCCACCTATAGTAAACACATACCCTGTAGTACTCCTCCTGCTATATTTATCACCTGCCATATCTGAATCAACATATCCTTGTAGAATAGTTTCTAAACCTCCAAAACATAATGCATGACTAGAAGTACCTCTCAAGTATCTAAGAATCCACTTTACTACCTCCCAATGTTCTTTACCTGGATTGTTCATATATCTGCTCACAACTCCCACTGCATGTGCAATATCTGGTCTTGTGCAAACCATTGCATACATAGCTGCCAACTACTAATGAATATGGGACCCTGTACATGTATTCTATCTCCTCCTATGTCTTGGGATACATTTCCTTAGTTAATTTGAAATGGCTGGCCAAAGGTGTACTAACTGGTTTTTCATTCTGCATTCTAAACCTCTCCAACACCTTCTCTATGTACTCACCCTAAGACAATGTCAGTTTGCGGTTTTTCCCATCTCTTGTTATTCTCATACCAAGGATTTTCTTTGCAGCACCCAAATCCTTCATCACAAATGAATTGGATAATTTCTTCTTGAGCACATTGATATCCTACATATTAGACCCTGCAACAAGCATGTCATCTACATACAATAGAAAGATAATAAAGCTTCCATTTTCTAGCTTTTTAAAATAAACACAGTGATCAGAATGACATCTACTATAACCCTATTCTGTCATAAACCTGTCAAAATTTAGATACCACTACCTTGGAGATTTCTTTAGGCCATATAAGCTCTTCTTCAACCTGCATACCAAATTCTCCTTCCCTTTGACCTCATTACCCTGTGGCTGCTGCATATAAATATCTTCCTCCAAATCCCCATGGAGAAAAGTTGTTTTTACATCTAACTGTTCAAGATGAAAATCTTCTACTGCCACAAGACTTAAAATAGTTCTAATTGAAGTCATTTTAACAATAGGAGAAAATATTTCATTAAAATATATACCTTTCTTTTGTGCAAACCCCTTTACAACAAGTCTAGCCTTGTATCACTTTTCTCCTCCATCTTCTTCCTTCAACTTGTAAACCCATTTATTCTGCAATGCTCTTTTTCCTACAGGAAACTGAGCCAAGTCCCAAGTATGGATATTTACCAAGGAATCCATTTCCTCTTTCATGCCTTGCTCCCACTTCCTTTTGGTGTCTACCTGCATTGCCTCTTCATAACATTCTGGTTCACTGGAATCAGTCAACAATAAATAATACAATGAAGGAGAGTATCATTCAGGGGGTATACTTAACCTGGTAGATTTTCTAACAACACTTGCAGGTGTTTGAGGTACCTGTTTCTCTTGTTGTTATACATTTTTATTTTCTGGTTCCTTTGGAATTTATTTTTCAGTGATCTCATCAAGCACTGTGTATTCTTGTTTTTCTTTTTCTTGTTTCTTTCCCTGCAACTGATCTTTGTACATGACCTTCTCATTGAATATGACATATCTACTCCTAATGATTTTGTTGTTTTCATAATACCATAAGCGATAACCAAAATCATTAACATGATATCCAATAAAGGTACGCTTCTTGGATTTTGCCTCAAGTTTTGTTCTATTTTCTTTATCAATATGGACAAATGCTTCACAACTGAAATTTTTCAAAAAAGAATAGTTAGCCTTTTTTCCTGTCCATTCCTCCTCTGAATTATACCATCCAAAGAGCTTGAAGGTCTTTTGTTTATTAAGTAAACAAAAATATCTACAACATCTGCCCAAAACTGTAAGGGCAAACCAGAATGCAATCTCATACTCCTTGCACGCTCCATGATTGTCATGTTCATCCTTTCTGACATGCCATTTTCTTGTGGTGTTCTTGGAACTGTCTTCTCTCTATGAATCCCATGGTATGAATAGTAATCATCAAACTCCTTGCTACAATATTCACCTCCATTATCTGATCTAAGACACTTCAACTTTTTTCCTGTCTCATTCTCAACTAAAGCTTTCCATTTCTTAAAAGTATCAAAAACATCAGATTTTTGTCGAATGCAATAAACCCAGGTTTTTCTAGTTGCATAATCAATAAAAATAATATAATAATGAGAGCCACCAAGATATGATACCTGATCTGGTCCCCATACATCTATATGCACAAGCTCTAACCTTTCACTCTTCTTTTCTTTTCTGACTCTGATAAATCTGACTCTCTTCTGGTTTCCATAAACACAATGCTCACAGAAGTCCAAATCAATTTTTTTAAGATCTGGAAACAAATTTCTTTTGTGAAGTATCTTCATCCCCTTCTCACTCATGTGTCCAAGCCTATGATGCCACAGTGTTGTATCCACTCCTGTAGAAGCTAACGAGATAGAAGATTCAGTATTAAGAGTACATAAATATAATGTACCTACCTTCTCTCCTTTTCCTATCACCAATGATCCTTTGATGACCTTCCATGTCTTATCTGTAAATATGGATATACAACCTTCACTTTCCAACTGCCCTGTTGAAATTAGATTTTTCCTTAAATATGGAACATGTCTTACCTCTTTCAACAACCATTGGTTTCCATTGTGTTGCTTTACTTTTACCTCTCCCATTCCAACAATTTTGCATGGTGCATCGTCACCCAAATGAACCTGTCCAAAATCACCTTGAACATAATCTAGAAAATGTTTCCTATGGGGTGTGGCATGAAATGAAGCCCCTGAATCTACTACCCAAGACTCAGAAATATTATGTACATAAAGAATCAAATCATCTTGTAACACATCACCTGTTACATTTGCTTCCTGATTTCTCTCATGTTGTCCATCTCTTTGTTTCTTTGGAGCTCTGCATTCTTTCTTCAGATGTCATTTCTTCCCACAGTTCCAGCACTCTATATTTCCAAGTATGGATTTTGATCTACCCTTCCTAGAATTCCCACGGTTCCCGAAACCCTTTCCTCTATCCTTTTGTCTTGCCCTGTTCTCCATGTTCAACGCATTTCCTGATGTCTCACCTGTGCTTTTCCATCGCATTTCGTCACTGAGGATAACACCAACAACATCATCAAATTTTAAAGTATTTGAACCAGAGATAGAGTTACTTATAGCCATGACCAAGCCGTTCCAGCTTTCTGGCAATGAACATAAGATTAGAAGAGCCTTGACCTCATCATCAAAGTCCACTTTTACAAAACTTAGTTGATTAGTAACCGTATTAAAATCATTTAAATGATCCGCAACAGACACACCTTCCGACATCTTCATATTAAATAATCTCTTCATTAGAAATACCTTATTGGACACCGAGGGTTTTCATACAATTTGGCCAATGCATCCATCAAACCCTTCATTGTATTTTCTTTGGAAATATTGAAAGCCACCGACGTTGCCAGGCTCATCCATATCATTCATAGAGCCTTTTTGTCAAGAATCTCCCATTCTTCGTCCTTCGTAGCCGACGACTTCTTTGCTATTCTGCCCAATGGTAGGAATAGATCCTTCTGATATAAATAGTCTTCCATCTGCATCTTCCATAACTGGTAGTTTTGGCCATTAAATTTCTCGACCATAAACTTTCCATCTTCTGACATTACTCCCACTTGAACTAGGAACCCTCTTTTTCTGCAAGTTATCTTTTGCTCTGATACCAGTTGTTAGAAAAACAGGACCGTGGCACAATAATAAAACAAATGCAGAAACAAAACACAAAAGATACAAAATACAATAGAGACATAGATTTACATGGTTCACCCAGTGTGGGCTACATCCACCAGAGAAATTTCCAGGTCCTTCCTTTATTATTATCCAGCATATGAAGGGATACAACCTACAACAAACCTGCTGTAACTTCCTCTTCTTTCTGTCACAGTCTCCTATCTCAGAATACAATATTCACCATCAACCATAGACGCAATACATTTCCCTCATAAAAGAGGGTTGCCTTCTAGAACAAAAAACCCTAACATAATCTCTATCGTTAGATCTACAAACTTATAATGAACGGTCTAGATTTACAATGAAATTACAATATACATTTACAAGGTAATTTTTCCTTCGCAGGCTTCACCCCTGAACCCCCGCTGGGGGCCTGCTTGCCCCCAGACCCCCCAACCGAGGGGATATCCCCCCCAGACCCCACAGAGGGGGTACACCCCCTCTGCACTCCCCCCCATGGAAGAGTGTACATACTTCTGGGGTGTAAATACTTCATGGGGTATAAACATGGATGAAAGTAAAAGACCTCTGAATCATGAAGATAATCAGGCTCCACA
Organism: Picea engelmannii; assembly: GCA_009831015.1. Classification (NCBI taxonomy): domain Eukaryota; kingdom Viridiplantae; phylum Streptophyta; class Pinopsida; order Pinales; family Pinaceae; genus Picea; species Picea engelmannii. The sequence continues at coordinate 433,959 of ML781242.1, forward strand.
ACCAAGACTGAGCCAACCTGTTGATCTCAATAATGCTTGTCCTTTCAACAATAATAACATATAACACCAAGATAATGAATATACCATAAACACAATGGTTATACTCACTTCTTGAAAATTTGGTTCACCATGAAAGAATCAAACATCTTGTACCATTTTCCTAGCATGCTTCAAGCCATACAATGATTTTTGAGTTTGCAAACAAATCTCTTGTTGTGATTATGAAATAACCATTCTGGTTGTTCCATATACATCCCCTTATAAAATGAGATTCATAAAACACTACATCTCTTTCCATGATGATTCTATGGGTAGTAGGATCCCACTGTATGCACCCCTTAACATCATCACCATATCAAATATCTACATATTTGATCTGGTTCTTACTTAGAAAGTTGATAAAAAACCATAAGCATCACAACCGAATGACTTCACATTTGAGTAATTACCAGATGACCTGTTCATACATGTTCCTGAATCTTCGTGTCTTTTGCAACCGATGGTGACTGAGTTACTAGATAGCACAATCGCTTCTGCCCACAGTTATTGATGCAACTTAGCATTACTGAACATGCCTATTCAATCCAAAATTCCTTGCAATATTTTCCAAGTTCCATTGATATGAAATTACCTTCACCATATATTCTCAAACACTTGATTGACCTGCCAACACATTAGCCTTTCTACAGACCCACCTTTCTAAACTAGACACACTGCTCCACCTCAAACTTTGCATTCGAACAACTTTGACCAAATCCAGCCAAGTAACTTCACCGCTTAACTCCAGGCCCATTTACAATGGATTTCACCAAGAATTTGATAGTATTCATTACATGCAATCCATGGACACAATACCATGGGATACCCAAAACACATGGACCCGAAAAACCCCCTTCTTTGACCTAAAAATAGATTTAACTCAATATCTCTTTCATCGAGTCAAGGTTAACCCAACATACATGCCCTCCCACATATTCAATCTACCTAAATCTATGTCTAGAATTTTCATAGGTGACATGATAAGCCAGGGGTACACATGCCTATCCAGGTCTTACAGACATATGCCCATTTACATGTGATCAATAATTTCTATAACTCCAAAGTAAATACAACATTTTTTTTGTATTTCACGGTGACTCAACCATCACCACCCTACACCTTCTATGTGAACATTGGTCATGAGACACAACAGACATAAAAAAATTCATCCACCATACTTGTAGCTGAATTTTCTTTTATTGTGGAGTCCTCTTTGGATGCTTCTTGTCTTTTCCAACAATCCTTCTTGAGATGCCCAGATTTTCCACAAAACCAACATTTTGTCTTACCCTTACTGTCTTTTGACTTAGACCTGGATGTACCTTTATGATCTTTCCCTCCTTCTGTAGATCGACCTCTGATCACCATTTCTTCTGTTGTTGAGGTTTCTTTACCAAATATTCTCCTCATTTCCTCAGACAAAAAATCTCCCACAATAGTGTCATAATAAATGGCATCTGTTGTGTTCAACCACACAGTTGTGACCAGATGATCCCAATACTCTAGCAACTAAAAAGATAGCATAATCGCCTTGTCCTCATATTCGAAATTTACTTCCATATTAGTTAATTAACAAATCATATTATTGAATACATTCAAGTGATTAATAATTTTTGTACCTTCTTTCATCCGCAAGTTGTACAATTCCCTCTTCAAGAAGATTTTGTTTGACAAGTTCTTTGTCATATACAGACTCTCCAGTTTGGTTCACAAACCTACTGTTGTCACCTCTTCAGTGATGTTAAACAACACCTCATCTTCCAGACACAAACAAATAGCACTGAAGGCTCTTGCATCCATAACCTCCAAGTCCTCATTTGTCATGCTTGTCGGTTTCTTTGTCTTTCCAAGCAACACCTTTTTCAATCCTTTTTGCACAAGAAGGTCTTTCATCTTGATCTTCCATAGCACAAAGTTATTCTTACCGCTGAATTTATCCACCTCAAACTTAAAACTCTGCACTTTCACCATTAACAAAAAAACTCCAAAAACCACTCATTATAAAATTGATCCTTTTATAATAAATAAACAATGATAGGATATAGTTGGAAAAATATTTAATCCAATAAATATATATATATATATATATATATATATATATATATATATATATTTAAAAACCTTCTTAGAAAATTCCACTTCTTAAATCGAGGTATCCACTCCTTTTTTTTTTAATAAAGGTTCCACCCCTTTATCATCGAACCTCAACTTATTTACCACTCCCCTTTATTTATTTATCACAATATTGTCACCACGTTTTATGCCTTAGAATAAAGGTTTGACCATGTCATTCTTTGAATAAGACAAAATAAAAAACCTTTCAAACTTTAGTTTATACTTTAAACCATAAGACAAAACCATTTCATGGCATGCGAATAAACTTTAAACCATGAAAACATTTTGTTTGAAGATCGACGCTCTTGGGAGTGTTGAAAGGGAGGGAGAGTTTGAGATCATGTATCCTTTACTATGGATGGGGAAGCACCAATATGTCGACGCTCAATGGTGCTGGAACCAAGTGCATTGATTTTAGGAAAATTGTGGTTTTTTAAGTGTGAGAGCATCAGCATGCCTCTAACACTTCCTAGGGAGCTTCAATGACCTTGATATTCTTGCACTCACTAGAGAACTACATACAATTCTCCTTGGTTCACCTGTGGCATCTTTTCAACTTGCTCTGATACCACTTGTTGGGAAGCGAAGGAAAAACATAGCATAATACCAGATTATAAGAAAGCAAGATTAAACACGCATTAAACCAAGAACAACAATCACACAATCCACACAATTATTTATGTGGAAACCCAAATCAGGAAAAAAACACAAGCAATGATTATCAATATTCTTCTTATTCAAGGGAGAATTACAATAACCAATCTCAGGCATACAACGATCCTCTCCTCACACTATGTACTCACTTGCACTCGCATTGTCCTCCACCTCTATGGGTATGCTCACATATATAACATTTATCACTCAGTTACACATATTGATCATGAATAGATCACATAGTTACACGAACAATACATAAATAGATCGCATGCATGCGCATGTGCATCTGCATGTGACCACATGAGGAAATTCGTTGGCATTTTTCCAACACTTATATGGAGTGAAACTAACTTCGATGATGGTCGATGATCAAAGTTCTAGGAATTTCCTTCCAAAATAAATGATCTTAAGAAATTATTAATCATTTTCAGTTTGCAGGGGTTCTTTCTTAGTAATTGTTTATTATTGATACTATAAGATCTTATGTGACACCCATTGAGCACGTGTGCTCCTTGGGAAGATTCAGTGAATATTCGGGGAAGAGAACAAAGAGGATGCGATCAATTGGGAAAGAACTTGTCTTATGGGCATGGGTAGGAGCACCTTGGGGAATGGTGACGTGAGAAACCAAGGGGGCACACACCCTTCTTCCCTTGTGATGGAAAATAGATACTTAGGTTATGTTTGGTCAAGGATGGAGAAAATTGGGAGCACACCCAAGGACTAGACCCGTCTTCCTTTGGCATCATGGACCATTGGAGATATTTGATGACCCCATTGGTACACACATGAAGAGTCATGATGATCGACATAAGGAAGAGCACAAGGCAAGGGGCACGCACCCAATGATGGAGCTCGTCGGTCCAAGAGATGCAATGGTTTATGGGTGTACGGGTTCGTTTGGGCACATTGGATCCATGAAGGGGCACATTGGTTCATTTGGGCATGAAGGTTTTCAAAGGGGCATGAAAAACCCAAAGGACACGAAGATTCACGATGGTGACCCTTGGAGTCCATATAACAACACAAGGCACACAACCAAAGGCATAAACAAGTGAGAAATTAAGGAGACATTAGTTACTCTAGGGCACACCATAGGCTGAGGCAATGTGGAGCAACGAAGGAAGTCTTGGTGTGACGAATCCATAAGTTTAGAGAATTCTATTGTATGGGGCAGAGTCATGAGACTCTTCCCATCCATGTAATTGAGATAGTAGTGCCCTTTCTGTATTGTATTATTTTGTTTCACAATATAATAAACAAAGATAGGTATTAGGAACCACTGGTGTCGCCCACACTATATCTGTGTCTCTTGTGTTTCACATGTTTTCTTTTGTCTTCCATAATGACTAAGTGTGAAATAATGTTTACAATTGTCTATGTATAAAATTGAGTTGCACAGAGGGAGAGTGTGGCTCGTATGTAGCCTAGGACAAAGTATGGGTATGCTCTAGGTGAAGAGGCATAGTTCGAGTGAAGTATCCATGGTTGAGAAAAGATTCCAAGTGAGAACTATCATGGTGTCACATGTCCATGAGATGTCAAGCTTAGAATTGGGCATGAGTCACGAGGGCGTGACAGATGGTATCCGAGCAAACTTAGAAGACAATTTGATGATCTATTCACCACTCTGTCACCTTCGTAACAAAGATATTATCATATCCATTTTAGAAGTCTTGTGATGAAGAAAATTGTGAAGACAGAGAGCACGGTATGACGGGCTTTGCATATTTTGGGAGTGGGTTGACCCAGGGCGGCGTGACTCTTTGGACAAAGGAATATGAATTCATACGATAAAAGGAAGCCACGAATAACTAAGGTGGGTTGATTCAAGTGTCCCACTGTGACTTGAGGTAGAAGAGACTTGGTTTATGTAGAAAACCAAGATCTACATGGGCTTGCAACAAAGCACCCTGGAACTAAGAGGTGGACTAAGGGAAACTCCCACATAGTCTACAAAAGACAAGCACAATGCATGTATGTTGTATTGTGATTATGTTATTCTTTTTCAGTTAACAATGAAAGAGTGGCAAGGCTAAGTTTGCAGTAAGCTATTAAGAATTGGTGCATTGGGTGCCTTGGGTGGAAATATTGGAAGCCAACAACATCAGTTTTGTTTTGTGGATTTGGTTATAAATGAAAGAATAGTTCAATATTTGTTTGAATTAGGATCCTCACATAATTTTTTGAATATTGAGGTTGTGAAGGATATCGGACTTAGAGTCTCTTCATGCATAGTTGCAATGAAGGTAGTGAAGTCTAAGGCAAGGGAACAATTGGTTTTTTCTCCTTAGTTCAAATTTGACTTGATAAGTGGGAAGGTTGGGATAAATTCACAGTGATTCCCATGGATGAATTTGAGGTGATTATTTTGCAGGTGTTCCAAAGGAAGATGCATTCATTCATCATGCCATGGATGGACAAGCTGATTATAATTGGTCAAAAGATGTCTTGGGTTATGTGCAAAACCGCAAGGAAATTTGGTGGAAAGATGAATCTTGTGTGTACAATGAGTATGAAGAGAGAAACAAGGAAACATAAATCACATATTTATGCAGTGCTTGTTGGGGAAGTTTGAGAGGATGGAGTGGGGACGTCTGTTCCACTTGAGCTCACTGACTTGTTGGGTAACTTTGCAGACATAATTTTGACTGAGTTATTGAAATTAATCCCACCATGATGCACTATTGACCACTACACACACACACACACACACACACACACACACATATATATATCCATCGATAAGAGCTACTTACCAATTGTACAAACCTGATTTGGAAGAGTTGAAATGAAAAATGACATAATTGATTGGTCTAGGTTTCATTCATCTATCAAGTACATCGTATGGCACCCTGATTCTCTTATAGAAGAATAAGGACACTTGGAAGCTAAGGATGTGTTTGGATTACTGAGCATTGAACAAACAGACTATGAAGAACCAATACCCATTTCCTTTAGTTGCATATTGCTTTGACAAGTTGGCCAAGGACAAAGTATTTTCAAAGCTTCACCTTAGGAATGGGTATTATCAGTGCATATTGCAGAAGGAGATGAGGAAAATATAACCATGATGATGAGGTATGGGAGATATGAGTTCCTACTAATTCCTTTTGGGTTGTGCAATGCCCCTGCAAACATTTGCACATTGATGAAAGACATGTTGCAACCATTTTTTGACAAGTTTGATGGTGTGTATTTGGATGACATCATGGTGTATAGGGAAAGTATGGAGGGGCACAAGGAACATTTGGCACAAGTATTTTGGCAAAGTGCGATAGAATAGATTATTCCTAAAGAAGTCTAAGTGCATTTTTAGGAAAACTGAGATACCATTCTTGGGGCATTGGATTTGCCAAGGATGAATTCACATGGATCCCATGAAGTTCAAGGAAATCAAATATTGGGAAGAGCCATGGATAATTCATGATGTGAGATTCCTCCTTGGACTAGCCAAATATTATTGCAAGTTCAAGCAAGACTACTCCAATACTGCTGCATTGTTGACTAACTTGTTGAACAAGGAGAAAACATGGAGCTGGACAAAGAGGTACAAGCCTGCATTTAGAGAGATAAATCACACAATTATCACTTCTCCTGTGTCGAATCTTCCATACTTTGAGAAATCATTTGAAGTACATATGAACACAACATAATTTTTCATTGGAGGAGTTTTGATGTAAGAGGGACATCCAGTCTTCTTTGAGACAAGAAATCTCTAAGATCATGAATAGAGATACCTCGTTCATGAGAAGGAAATGTCTGAAATAGTATATTGTTTACAGACTTTGAGAAACTAATTGTTGGGAAAGTTATGTTTCATGAAGACATAAAAATTTGTGACGAGTTACTTCATGATGCAGTCGAAGTTGTCACCCAAGAAAGCAAGGTGGAAATACTTCTTTGTAGAATTTGACATGACCATTGAGTATCAACCAGAGAAACTAAACGCTACCGGAAATTCCTTGAATAGAAAGAAAAAAATCACAGTCCTATAGGGGAAGGATGATTTTCCTACATCAATGGGTAGTCAGATTCATATCTTAGAAGATTCGCATGAACATATCAAGGAAGGGTTAGAGCATGATCACACAATGAAGAAAATCATGAAGAAAGTTAAGGATGGAAAAACATGGAAGTTTTGGCTACACGATGAATTGTTGTACTTTGGGGAATGAATTAATGTTTGTAAGTCATCTAACCTCAAGAGGGAAATCGTGAAGGAATGTAACAACTTGCAATGGGATGGCCACATAGGACAATGAAGCACGTTGGCATTGTTGGATCGATGATATATTGGGTGTAGATGAAGTAGGATGTGGAGGAGTACGTTCACACTTTCCTTATATGTTAGTAGCATAAGAAAGACACCATAATGAGAGTAGGTTTGTTGCATCCTTTAAAGATTCTGAAAATACCATGGGCCATTGTCTTGATGGAATTCATCACAAAAATTTCAATGGTGTAGGGATACGACGATATTTTGTTTGTGGTGGATTGATTCGTCAAGTATGCTATATTCGTTGCGAAGAAGATTCCTTGTAGTGCAGAAGAAGTTTTGAAGTTATATTTCAAGCACATAATGATGTATTGGGGTCTTCCTTTGAACATTGAGTTGGAAAGGGATGCAATATTCATGAGTTAGTTTTGGACAATGTTGTTCAAGACTACGGGGATGAAGTTCTTGAATATTTACACCTACCATCCATAGACTGGGAAGACCGAGTGAATCAATGCACTTATGGAGGACTACTTATGAAACTATGTACATGTAAATCATATGAATTGGCTTGACTTGTTGGATGCCACCTAGTTTAGCTAGAACCTGCATAAGAGTTTGGTGATTGGCTACAGTCCAGTCGAGTTGATGAATGGATAACAACCCACAACTCATCATTTTATGACATGGGGATACTATGGAATGGATCTGTTAGTTGTGGGTTTCGTGAAGGCTTGGAAGGATAGTTTGGAAATACCATGCACAGACTTGACTATTTCTTCATAAATAATGAAGCATTAGGTATATCATAATAGGAGTGATGAAAAATTCCAAGTAGGAGAGATGGTCCTACTCAATCTAAGAAGAGATCAGTTCCCACCACCAAAAGGGATGAATCCATTTATTGTGTGGAGGTATGAGGAACCATTAAATGTTATCAATAATATTGGCAGTGACACTTAAAGATTGGATTTTCCATTCCACATGTGACATATTCACCTTTCCTTCCACATTAGCTAGTCAAAATCATGCTAAAGGGAATCATATGACCCTAGTCAAGTTGAGCCATAAAGATAAATTGTTATGGTTTCATAGAAGCCAAAATTGGATGTAGAAATGCTTTTGACACGTCACATCTTGGGATGGGGCAGAGGTTGAGTGCATTGGTACTTCATCCATTGGAAGGAAAAATTTGATGAAGAGGACAGTTGGGAGAGATATGAGTCATTGTGGAAATATGAGGACATGATTTGGGAGTTTGATAGAGGTCGCTATAGATTGGAAATGCAATGAAAGTTGTTGGGATGACAACAATTTTGGTGGGGGAGGATATAAGACCTTCCATGACACCAACTGAGTGTGTGTACTCCTTTGGTAGATTCAATGAAGAGTTGGCTGAAGATCCCAAAGAGGATGTAATCGATTGGGAAAGAACTTGTCCTATGGGCATGGGAAGGAGCACCTTGGAACATGATGGTGATGTGAAAACCCAAGGGGAAACACACCCTTCTTTTCTTGTGACAGACGATGAAGACTTGGGTTTCATTTGTGCAATGACATGTCAACTTGGGAGAATTCCCAAGGAGTGGACCCATCTTCCCTTCACAAAATGGGCGCATTGAAGAGGTTGAATGACCCCATTGACACACCCATGGAGATCCATGATGATTGTCACAAGGAAGAGTAGAAGGCAAGGGAGGTGATGGTCTAAGTGATACGACAATTGATGGGTGTACGGGCTCATTTGGGTGCACTGGGTCCATGAAGGGATGTGGCAATTCCTTTGGGCATGGTGGCTTGTGAAGGGGTGTGACACACCCAAAGGATGCGATGATTCATGATGGTGACCCTTAGAGTCCATATAAGAGCATAAGATGCACAACCAAATGCATAAGCAAGTGAGAAACGAAAGAGACATGAGTAACTCTGAGGATGTATGCATAAGTGGGGCGCACCATAGGCTGAGGCAAGGAGGAGAAATGCACAAAGTATTGGTGTGGCGAATCATAAGTCTGGAGATTTTTGTTGTATGAGGTAGAGTCATGACATTATGCATGTCTATGTAATTGGGATAAGAGTTCCCTATTTGTATTGTATTGTTTCTGTTTCACAATATAATAAATGAAGTTGGGTATTAGGCACCGATGGTGCCACCAACAATATATTGATGTCTCTTGTGTTTCATATGTTTTCTATTGTATGCCAGAATGACTAAGTATTAAAAAAATGTTAACAATTGTCTAATTATACAATTGAGTTGCACATAGTGAGAGTGTGACTCTTTTGTAGCCTAAAACGAAGTATGGATATGCACGAGGTGAAAAGACATAGTCTGGGTGAAGTATCCTTGGTTGATCCAAACTACCATGTGAGAACCACCGTGGTGCCACATGTCCATGAGATTCCAAGGTTGGACTTGGGCATGACTCTTCGAGGCGTGATAGAAAACACACTAACAACATAAATATCTTATTAAGTTTAGACAATTCATTACAATCAAGATGAATCAATGTGGTCAAGCTCTCTACTACAATTAAGATATTTTGAAAGATCTAATACATATGAAGATAAATCTACATAATATATTCAAAGTTCAAATTAATTTAGACAATATCCATATTTTCCAAATTTAATATATATATATATATATATAAATTAATAACCAATTTTATATTTTTCAAAGTAAACTTATATTGTTTTGTATTAATTATTATTTTTAACTTCCATTACACTTATAATGTTGGTATCATATTAAACTGTGAAAGTAAAAGTATTATAATTTTCATAATAATACTAACTAAGTAGAATTAGCAACGAGTAAATTAAATTTGAAAAAAAAAAATTAACAAATTTATTACACAAATGAATCACAACACAACATAGGCTACATGCATTATTAATATTATTAAAAACAATTATTAAAAAAAAAGGAATGCGGTTGGAAAGTAACATTGTATTGCTGAAAACAATAGCGTAAGTTCTTCTTATTGTTATTATTTAAGTAAGTGTAATGGTGATTCAATTGGTTTAATTCAAACTCCTTCCAACTATACCTAATGGAAAAAGTAGTAGGTCATTGTCAAAATGAATAACCTTGAAACTTTCAAAGGAAAAAGTAGTAGATCATTGTCAAAATGAATGGCCTTGAAACTTTGAAGGAAAAATTGTGTATTAGGTGAATTACGTCTGCATTGATTAATATGCAACATAAATAAAGTTAACCTCCGAGCATGTTTCATCTAGAATCGATAAAGCCGAGGAATTCTTAATATTTCATATAAAAATTTCAAATGGTACAACCAAACTCATCCTTTTAACTTATATGTAAGGGGGTATATTAATGGAAAATCGTAGTATCCCCTTTATTTATCATTTACGATAAGAAATTGTACTATTAAAGTAGTATATTAATAGTATTTTCTCCTTAAAGTTATGTATTAAACATTAAAACATTAATATTAGTTTTTAATAGTATTGTCTCCTTAAAGTTATATAGCATGAGTAGATTTAATGGTTAAGAACATGTGTTTCTTCTTAAGAAGTCATAAGTTCAAATACTTTCATAGACTTTATGATTCCCACAAATAAGAGAATCCGTTGGCTTGATGGTGACCTTAAAAATAGATCATTATAATTTTTTTAATGTATTATCTTATTATAATTTTATATAATAATAATAATAATAATCTATTTTTAAGGTCACGACCAAGCCAGCACACCAAATTGGTGTATGAAACCCCCTTGTTTGTGGGACAAGGGACCCCCCTCTTGTTTGTGGGACAAGGGACCCCCCTCCCTCCGCCCAGCGATTTGACTGGTAAAGTCTACAAAGGTATACATACCCTACCCCCCTCTGGATTTGAACCTGTGACCTCTTAAGAGGAAACACATGTTCTTAACCATATGGCCCATTAGACGCATAGGCCCATTAGTAACCTATATTTAATATTACTAATATAAGTAATTAATTGATTAATTATAATTTTATTATTTAATTAATATTAATTTAATTTTTAGTTAAATGATTAAATGATTTTATATTATTGTTAATTATTTATTGTGAAAATATTTTGAATAATTGAAAAGAATTTGTTAACATATTAACTTCTCATAAATTAACACTAATAATATTAATTAGTTATAAAAATATTTAAAATAATTAAAAAAAAAATATTAACATATAAATTAACATTAATTTGATAGTTATTTTTAACACTCACGAAATAAAAGTTATTCGAACTATCTTGAAAGTTATCTCTATGATAAGTTTAGCTTTTTTCCAAGAAAAAAATACTCGAAATTATATTAAAGATATAATTCATTTACACCGCATGTTCTGCTGAGCTTTTGCCAGAAAATACAGGGAGTAAAAAAAACTCGCCAGATTAATAACAGAAAAAATAATTCAAAAAAACGAGCGATATAGTACTATCCATCGATGAAAACGGTCAGCAGTTGCCTGGTAGAAACAAAGTATTCGATAAAAAATGGTCAGCAGTTGCCTGGATCTCTCGGTCGCCGATTGGACAGTGTAATATAACACTCAGCCGGAGAGGGAACAAACAAAAAAATGCCAAACTCAGTTGAAGCCGTCACCTTTACCAGGAAAAAACAATGAAGATTCAGGGCACTCTCCCAGCTCTTTCAAACAGGTTTATAATGGTGATGGGACTTTCCAGACCATCTTCACAGTGGTAGATATGCAGTCTCCCCACCTCCCCGTTGAGGGCTCTTTTAGAAAGAGCATCAGCCTCCTTGTTAAATGTCCTGGAAAAATGTTGGAACTTGACAATCTTGAATTGCTTTGAGAGATTCATCGTTTTATCCTTCCAACCTTCTATCTGGACTGAGTGGAGCTCGCACTTGTTGTTGATCTAGTCTATAATGATACGAGAGTCTCCCAGAATTAGAAGGTGATCAAGCGACCATTGGGAGGCAAGTGCGAGTGCTGTCCATAAACCCAGCAGCTCTGCTTTTGTATTCGTGCCCTCCCACAGTTTATGAACCACTTAGTAATTCTCTTTTGATGGGTCTTGAAGAAACCTCCAGCCCCGCAGCATAAGCCAGAAGAAGCAGCCACTCCGTCAAAGCACACCAATGTGTATCCATCAGACAAGGAGATCTCACAGCTCTTGGGAGCGAAAGTCTTGTTCGAGGGAGGTTGCCAATGGAAAGTGGCCCAAACTCTGTGTTCTACTGCCTGTATGGATGGAAGATGGCCTTCGAAGATCACATAATTCCTTTCTTTCCAGATCTGCCAGCAAATGTGTACAGCTACGCTCGGGGAAGCAAACTTTTGTGAGATGCAGTCTCTAAGGCAGGCCGTGAGTTTAGGACCTCTCCAATCTACAGGTTGGGGGAAAGACTTGGTCAAAATATGCCAGACCTCTCTTGTAAAAATACAATGAACCATGAGATGGTGCATGTCTTCAGATTCCAGTTTACAAAGAGGACAAATTCCAGGGCCCTCCCAGCCTCTATGTCTGAGAGCCTCCCAAGAAAGAATTTTCTCTTTCCCCGCCAGCCAGATAAAAAACTTTAACTTAAGAGGGATCTGCCAATTCCAGATGTGACTAGTCCACGAGTGATCAGTCTCCAGTTTCATCTATAGCAGGTAGGCATTATATATATTTTTGACAGTGAGGGAGCCCGTGGCATCACCCCCGGCCCAAAGCAATAAATCTGGTTGATCAGTGAGAGTAATCCCGGCGCCTTTGAGGGCCGATGTATATCTACTCCATTCTAAAGCCAGCGGACCATCGAGGGACAGGGAAGCGCTGTCCAACCAATCATCTAGAAGGGAAGGAGTAGCCATCGGTCTCTTAATTTGAATCAGATAGGTGTAATCCAGCGCCTCCAACCGCGCGCAAAGTAATGGTGAGAGAATTGATTGGTCTCCCAGACCAAGTATCTTATCTCGGCCAATAATAATTTTGGTCCCGTTACCAGGCTTCCACCGTAACCAGTGTAGAATAACCTGGGAGGACGCCACCATGCCTTTCCAGTATCTATCTTTTTATATCCAAATATGGAAAAAAAATTGTCACTACTTTGCATTATATTGTCACTCATTTTTCTTATAACTTTAAGCTGCATTTTAACAAAGTTATTAAAGTAACATTTCATCTTTTCAGTTATAAGATTTGTGGGGAAATTATATATATATATATATATATATATATATATATATATATTAAATTAAATTAATAGTGGAAAAAACAATTTTCTTTTCAAGGGTATTTATCTCTTATGAAATTTTATTTAAATATTTATCTCATATGAAATAGTGGAAAAAACAATTTCCTTTTCAAGAGTATTTATCTTTTATGGAATTTTATTTAAATATTAGTATATAAATATTAAATTATCTTTTTCAATTCATAAAAGATATATTCCAAATTATTAATTGACATTTTATTAACAACTCAATTAACACATTGCTATCATCTAAAAATGACTCAATATATAAATAAGTGATCATGCAAAGAATCATCAATGTAATAGTACATGGCAATTATGAACCACCTTTAGAAGAGAACCAGAAGCTGTATACAATGGGATTTTAATGCATCTACATGAGTTTATGGTTTGAGGTTTACACAATCTATGGGGGCCTATGCATTCATTCCTTCAATAGTCATGAAAATATGCCTAACATTAAATCTCAACCCAATTTGCTATAATAAATGCAAAACATAATCAAGGGTACTCTAAGGAAACCATGTCGGGCATCCTCAATTGTCGTATCCATTTAAGGTTGGAACCACAATTCAAAGTGCACCATTAACACTTTGAACTAGTCTTAATGAAGCTTGAAGTTTTTCTATAAATAAGAGACAAAGAGCAATATTCAGAAAAATATGAAAAAAACAAGGTTATGTTGTTTAGACGATTATTGGGAGCTATATTCATAAGTTATCATCGTGTCAAAATATAGCCACTAATTTGTGTTTGGCCTCTTCACATGAATAGTTCATGTACACTTCTTTGTTATAGAGAAGAAAATTATAACGGAACATAAAAGAACCCTCCCAAGGATAAGAAGAGAATCCATATATTTTATCCAATCTTTCAAGGTGTATTTCCAATCTTTCAAGGTGTATTTCCAAGGCCATATCCTTGTTCATTGGTAATAGAGAGTACACATGTTTCCCATCTTTTCATTTATTTTTCTTATTCATGTATCTATTTTCCCACATACTCATCTCTTTGCTTCATTATTTGAAAGATATATCTTTATGGACTAACTCTAATGAGTTATTTGTCAGTGTAGCTGTCTCTACTATAGAAAAGGTGTCTCTACTATAAAAAAAGGTGGTTTTTTGCTCACCCGAGCGACAAAATCCACCAAACAGATTGGCGACTCCACTTGGTTTTTTAACCAATAGTTCACCTTCCCTAGGTTGTGGGAGCTTCTCCTTTGATTTACTTTGTCTTGAATGTTACAAAACTAGACTTCTCAGTGTTTGAAACCATATTTCCTACCTTTTCTCTATGTGGATTTCATCTTTCTACCGCACAAGAATCTATGCACCTTTAGAAAGAACAAATGCGCAGTGTCACACAAATACCATGACTATGGAATTTTTGCTTTGTGAGATCCATGCAACGTATTGCGTACAAACCCACAAGAATCATCTTATTCATAAGTCTTTGCTAATTTTGTCATTTAAGTTTGAATTTAGGTGCTACGATTTT
>ML781242.1:448855-460665 GCA_009831015.1 Picea engelmannii
TTTTTTTGTGGTAGTTTGTAAAACATAAAAAATCAGTTTTTAGTTAATTCTTTCATAGTAGTTAGTCAACCTAGCATGGTAGGGAGGTCAAGAAGAACAACAATTCTTTTTCATTTCCGCATGGATGGTTACATGAGAATATTAAGTTTTAATTAGATATTTTTAATCATTCATCACCTTAATTTTTTGGACCATAAGTGAATCTTCCTTTATATTCAACCAAACATTTAGGAAATAAATTAGTTGAGGTATCGCACACACATATGTGAACATCTTCATGTTTTTGTTTTGCAATTGAAATCTAGGAAGTTTAAATAATTGAAAGGACCACGATTATTTCCATTTTTTTACAATCTACAACATTTTTTTACAAAAAGACTTATGGAGTTAAAATATTTGAATTGACCCCAAATATCTATATCTTGATAACATAGGATTAGTTTTATTTTTCATGCAAATTTCCATTTTCACAAGGTTGCAAACTACATTTATTGTTTAATTAGGAGGAAGTAACAAACCCTATGGAATCCACATGTTCCAATCACACTTGTAGATATTTTCACTCTTCGCACATTCACACATATTCAGTCGAATGCAAATGATTTGTAAATCTAGCTTTATTGAGTATTCTCTTCTCCTTGTACCCAAAAGAAATATTGGAGAATAAAAAAACTAAGGGGTTTTAAAAATATCCTTCACCACACCATTAAGTAAATAGATTGGTTCATGACCCCAATCCAAATTTTTTAAAAATACAACTTTTAAAAACACACTAAAATCCTCCATCGTGAGGTCACAAAACAATATTTTAGTACAAGTTAGGATTTTAGGGGTAGGTATAAAAAAAATCGTGATCACTTTTAATTTGAAACTTAGAAACTGGATTTTAAGGGTGCCTAAAATCCTTCACCTCAAGTGTGCTATACGAATGCAATGAGATACACATCATGGAGTAAAGTCTTAGTTCTAGTAATTCTTGTGAGTCTTCTTGAGCCAACCAACTCTTGTGAGGATTCAACCCATGCCCTCTTTTTGAGTTTGAGAGAACCTGACACAGTACACTTGAAGGAGGTAGCCTATTTGCCAAAACTTAGGGTTTCTACAGAGGTGGAAACTATGAGATAGAATTTCACTTGAGTCGTATGTTGAATAAACATTGGGAAAATTTTCAAGTTTCTTCGGGACATGCCCCTAGTACCCCTCAGGATAAGTGATTCTTTTGTACCTTTACTATTCTTCTTCTGGTGGTATCATGCCCCATTTTTTAAACTATTGGAATTTCCAGTTACATTTTTGGAAGAAGGAAAATATGTCTTCTAGGACATGTGCTTTAAATTTTCTACACCCTTGCATAGAAATATCCCATCCTATCAAAAAACTTTACATTAAAATTCGATACATTTTTATTGTTGACTCCAATTACACTCACTACAATTCAATTTAAGTATTTTCTTTGATCGGGGCATTTCATTTAAAAAAGAATAAATTATCATTTTCAACATGAAATTGACACACTCATTGAAAAATTAGCATCATAGGGAACCATTTTTCCTCTAGGAATTCTAGATGCCAATAAGGCCTCTAACTAGTGTTGGTAGGTAACCTTGGTCTTACTACTTTTCCAGTTTGGCCTTCCCATAGAAACTCACCTTTGAACACAGTGGTTCTTGGATAAGCCTTTCTTAGATCTACTTTTCTAGGTGTTCCTACTCAAAATAACCCATTCAATGGCCTTTCCTCAACAATAATTGACCCCCAAATCTCAGGAAATATGGTACGATATCCAAAAAAAATATATCCCACCACCAATGTAGTGAACGTTTTGTATATGGTGTCGTTAAATATCCCATATTTGATGAAACTTCTTGTGAATTTGAAAAACATCCATCCAGAAACTCACAACCATTAATACAATATACCTCCCACCTTCACTCAAACCCAATCATATTCCACCCAATCATTATTTAGTGCACCTGTAATGATCTCACATTACCAATATTGACCATATTCCTAGAGTACCAAATGTTCCTTTAAGGCCTACTAATCAAAACCCTCATGCGAGGGATACTCGTAGATACAACAATGTGGATAACTTTGTTGAGTCCCCTGTAGGCATGTCCATACTAGAGGTTGTTAGGAAATGAGGAACACTTCCACACTCAACCTAGAGTAAGAGAGGAAGAAATATATAATCAAGAAAGTAAATGACAAAGAAAACACACAGTACATAGAGATTTTACCCTGGAAAACCAAAACAACAAACCCACATTCCTTCAGTGTTCTACTCTATTATTGGCTTGTTCATTTAGAATAAAGGGTTATATGTCTAACCTTGGTCCACATGTAATACACAATAAACATTATACCCTCTTTCTTTACACAAGGATGACCTTGTAGCCGATTCGACTTACATCTACATGACCAACAACCTCTACAATTATTGATTCATTGATCAACTATTTCAACATTACAACATGCCTTATTTATAGGATTTAGATTAGGTAAAAAACTAAAGCAAAGGCACCAACAAATGGTTAGAAATCCACACATATCATTGGTTACAAATCCTGTGAATCTCAAGATTTTGTTACAGTCAAATACCAAGTTGGATTACCAGTCGGTCGTCATTTAGTATTCAGTAGTTTTCCACACATCCACTTGTCAATCTCTTGTCGATTGACCTCTTCGACTTTACCTAGTTGAGCCACCTTGACCTTTGACTTTCTATTGATTTCGTTGACTTCTTCTTTACCCATTCAAACCACCTTGACCTTTGACCTACTATTTATTCCTTCGACTTCATATTTACTCGGTAGAAGCACCTCAACCTTCGACTTTGGCTATTAGTCGATCCACCTTGACTAGAATTTCACTGCAAAAAATATAAAAACCCAACATTCTCCCACTTGTTGTTTTCTTTGTTGAAAATGGGAGACTTTTGAACTCTCATTCACAGACCCAGGGAAACAATGCCCATTTCCTCTCTACAACAAGAGAACTTCACAAAACTCACAGACTTGGTCAAAGATACTGCTATGTTTTCCAATGTGTCTACCTTCTCTAGAAGAACCTTGTTTATTTTCACCATGTCTTTGATGAAATGGTGTTGTACATCAATGTGCTTAGTCATAGAATGATAAGCTGGTTTCTTTGCCAGAAATATTGCGCTTTGATTGTCACACTTTATCTTCATATCTCTCTGCTCAAACTTGATTCCTGAACATAGCCTTTGTATCCATACTACTTATTTTCTTCCATTAGTGGATGCCATGTATTCATATTATATTGTTGACAGAGCTACGACTTCCCGTCTCTTACTCATCTAGTCGATTTCTCCACCGAAAATGTTGAACACATATCCACTAGTTGAACTCTGTTGATCCATATATCCAGCCTAGTCAGTGTTGAAAAATCCATGTACATTTAATTCATTATCACCTCGAGGTTTTCCTTGGCAACATATAGCATAATTTTTTATGCCACACAAATATCTAAATACTCTCTTGACATTTGTCTAGTTCTCCTTCCCAAGTGTTGACATGTATCTTCTCAACACTCCCACTGCATGGGAAATGTCAGTTCAAGTGTAGAACATCACATACATTATATTATAAAAAACACTTGCATAGGGAACACATTTCATGTCCTCTATTTAATCATGTATCCTTGGACACCGTTCAATAGTTATCCTTGCTCCCACATGATTTGGCATCTTCACAGGTTTGCAATCCTGCATGCTGAAACATTTCAAGATTTTTTCAATATACTTCTTCCATTTCAACCAGATCTTTCTAGATTCTCGATCTCTCTTAATCTCCATTCCCATAATGAAGTTCATTGCACCAAGATCCTTCATAACAAACTTTGATGATAAATGATTCTTCACCTCCTTTATTGTGTCCATGTTGTTTCCAATCAACAACATGTCTTTGACATACTATGCTACATATATGAAACACCCACCTCTTTCTTTGGAATATATGTAGTGATCAACTTTTCTTCTCACAAACCCAAAAATAAGGATGTATGTGTTGAATGTTTGGTACCACATCCTTGGTGATTTATTTAGACCATAAATGGATCTTTTCATTTTGCACACCAAATATTTCTTTCCCTTTTCTAAAAATCCTTCAGGTTGTTTCATGTATATTTCCTCTTCCAGGTTCCTATGTAGGAACGTTGTCTTCACATCCATTTGTTCAATTTCTATATCAAATTATACAGCCAAAGACATTAGTACTCTAATGGAATTTAATTTTTCACAAAAATAACCAACAAACAAGCATAGCATAAACACACCATCTTAAAGATAATAATAATACATAACAAAATATAAATATACCGAAAAAACAAAGAGCACTTACCATTAATTAAACCATTCACAAACTGGTTGTAGATCAAGGATGTTCCTCCTAACCATATATTCTATTGTTCTAAATATCAATAGCATGTCACCCCTAAGCCAGGTCTATGAATCCACAAGGAGGGATCCTATGAAAAATCTAAACACATAGCAGTTAGCTAACATGCTCTCAGGTTTTCCCAACTACACAACAATCCTAATTTCCAGCTATGTTTCACGTTGATCCTACAAAGCCAAAAGAAATGAACCTCTTTATCTACCATGCAGTCTGTCAGGATGTTCCATTTCTCTCCAGGACTCTAGTGATCGTTGTCAGGAAATATCAATGATGGAAACTCCAAGGATTCCCAGTTGCGAATAGTTATTTCAAAACTTCCATTAATTTCATTCACACATGCATCCATTCACTCTTGGAATAATTAATAATTCCTCATATCCATATCACAATGGCTCTCATCCTCTTGTCACTCATTTATGTGCTCAAATCAAGAGCACATGAGTGAGAAAGCATCAAGAAATTGAAATAATAACCATTGAATGAAAAACAACCCCCAAATGACCCATGACAAGGTTTAATATAGTTACATTAAATCAATAACCACATGGACTTTATCCCTCTCTCTCGTGGAATCATATCCCCCTAGCTATTGTCCTTGTATGTATTGCAACCAACAATGTATTTTATTAATATGTATGGAAGTATTACATTTCCTAGGATCTTCGACCCCTTTCAACTTACTGACGCAGTACCCTAATGTCACATTTACATAATAAATTCTAGTTCATAGGGAAAAAAAATAGGGGTGTTACAACATCTCACATCTCATTCAGGTGTTAGAAACTCTGAAAAAACATCAGATGCTAGTTAACCTCGAGAAATGTGAGTTTTCTCATTAGTCACGGGTGTATTTTAGGGTACATAATTGATGGAGGGAATTGAAAATATATCCCACAAAGATGGAAGACATCATTAAGTGGCCATTTCCTATTAATTCCACTAAAGTTAGGAGATTTTTTGGGAAACAAAATACCTATGGAAGTTCATAACATCCTTCTCAATGGTAGGTACTCCAATCCACACCATAACAACTAGTGTTAGGAGTTTCTAGTGGAGAAAGAATTATAAAAAATCTTTCGAAAAGATGAAATCAAATATTAGTCAAGCATCGATTATTACATTGCCTATCTTGCATAATACTTTTGAATTGGATATATATGAAAGTGGATATGATATGGGAGTGATTTTGATGCAAGGAGGTAAGCATGTATGGTATCATTATGAAATATTTCATGGGGGAGTCCTAAGTAACCTATGTATGATAAGGAAATCTATGCCTTGGTTCAAGATATTAAGAAGTGGAAGCACTATTTGATGGGAAAGGAAACCATTATCCACACTAACCACCAACCATTGTAGTATTTCCAGGACCAAAATAATATTTAGCAAACCAAGCATTAAACGCAGATGGGATGTTTGAAATAGTTTCATATAGTCATCAAGTATAAGAATGATAGCACTAATAAGTTGGTGGAATTGATTTCAAGTCCACCCACATCTAATATTACATTTTAATAATTTTTATGCACATAGATGATTTCACCCATGATACATACAAAGATGAATATAGAGAAGATGAGGACGTTAAAGAAGTGTTTCAGCAACTACGTGGCCAAATTCAAGTAGAAGAAGGTGACAATAAGGTTGATTATCATCCCCATAATAAATTGGTCTACAAGCTAGACAATATATGTGTCCCTAAAGGTGATATAATGAAACTAATTAGAGAGACTCACACCTCCAAGGTTGTAGGAAATTTTGTTCTTGGAAGGTAGTTTCCAACTTACAAAGGTATGTGTATTGGCCTAGAATGTAGGAAGATGTAGCTCGATATATTAGAATATGTGTGCTTTGTTGTACCAAGAATATGAGTGATAGAAAGGAAGGTGTATGTCATCCCTTACCTATACTCACTTGACCATGGGAAATCATTTCCATTGATATTATGGGTGGTTTTTGAAAAACTAGGAAGGGACATGACTATTTGAACATAGCTACCAACTTAACGAGAACTCTATAGAGTTCTCTTTTTGTGTGGGAGGGTCCATTTTTTTACCCCATTTTTAAAAATTGTGCTACCGGTAGCACCCCCCCTCCGTTTTTAGCTGGTTTTATGATATTTTAATTTTTTGGATCCACAATGTTTCCACAATAATTTTTAAATGGTTATTTTTCATCTATTTTCATTTTTTTCTAATTTTTTTTAATTCGGCGGTGTTTTTAGTCATCTTTTCATGCTTCTTTCAATATTAAAAATCTTTTTTATTATTTACTTTTTGAAGTTACGATTTTTCATATAATTTTGTCTCCTTAATTAATTTATTGTTCCATACTTTTTAAATATAGTGAAAACCATCATTTTTAACACATTGTTTACCTTTACTTCAATACATCTAAAAACATTGTAGTTAAATAACACTATTTTTGAATACTTAGCAAAAAAATACACATTTTATCGACAGATATAATACAAAACCTTTACATTTTGGTACATATTTATTAAAATAACATGTCAAATAAAACATTTTTGTGGACATAATTGAACAAAAAAAGTCGAAAGTTTATAAAACAAATATCATTTTATTTCATATTTTTATACATTTGAACTAAAAAATGACAACATTTAATAAAATTTTCCAGTGTATAGTGATTCACATACAAATAAAACTAAAAAAAAAAACAATAAAAGTATTCATCACAAAACAACAATAGATACATCTTTATTCTTATTTTAAAATCTGAAAGTTAAAACATTACAATTATAGCTCATCAAAAATTTGCAAAATTGAGAATCATCTTCAAAGGAATATTAAAACTAATAAACAATATCATATATCCCAAATTCACCATTCTCAACACACACATTATCATCTTCTTCGACATCATTTTGTTCTTCCATTGGTTGTTTGATATCCACAAGTTCTCCAAAGTGATCCTTTCCAATCATTCCTGATAATGGTACTTGAGGTTCCTTTTACAATTTTTCCACCTTTCATTCACTAAAATATCCTTTCCTCAAGACAACTTCTTGCATTTCATCTCGAAGAGATGGAATAGCATTAATTCTTTGTTGAATAAAATTGCACTGCATTGGGTCATTTTCAATGGCTATGCAATTCTTTCCTTTCTGTAGGAAACACGCTAATATAAGATATTGTAAAAAGACATAAATTAAAAATAATATAAGATTGAAGTATGATTTCTTAAATATTAGATCATAATTCTTACCTGAAACTGAGAACAAATCCAAAACCCAATCTCCTTCATTTGAAAATGTATCTATAAGATAATTAATTAATGCTTGTGGTTTTTGATAAATGTTAATTATCTCTCATTTCAAATATTTTTCCTCATATGTTAGCTTTCTAACCACAACATTGTATATGAATATACTACTAGGAGTCTCTCCATCGTTTGCATTGACAAGAATAGAATTATAAGAATCATTTTTTGTCGAGGTTGCAAGATGTATACTCTAAAATTCACGTTTAAATGATTCTCTATTGGATCTCTAAATATCAGGCTTGTGCCTGTAACATAAATAACTGAAAATTCAATTAACTTGTGAATTAATAAAGTTTTTTTCTAATCTTAATTTCTAAACATACACTTTCAATATCTTACCAAATAAATTGCATCCTTGTCGTTTCTTTCCCCTTGAAGCTTGATTGTACTATTCCTTGTTGTGTGTCTGAATGAAATACTAGAAATATCGAAAATGGTGATGTTGTAACTTCTGTAAATACCATACCCAATTTATTGAAAGCTTGGTAAGAATAAGGCTCAGTATTATATCCAATGTTTTGGATATTATAACCATGAGTGATATCCACAATAACTAGGGGGTATTCTTTTTTAGGAACAATATTTGCAAGTTGTTCACAATCAACTAATATCACTTTATATTGAACAATGTCGAGCCCATTCCAAATGTAGTGATCAAAGGTGTCATCAAGTTGAACATTTCGAACATGTCTCCTTCTTTCTCTTTCAAACTTGGATTTTTGAATAAAACTTTTGAAAGTTTCAGGTACTACATCATCATTCTTATTAGGCATATTTAATTAAAAATAAACATATAGTTATATATCTATAACTATTAAAATATAAATAAATTAACTTACAAACGAATAATATGAATGTAATAAATCAACACGCCTTTTTGAATGCAAAAAAAAAACTGTTTCAATACTACTGAAGAATTTGAATCTGGATAGTTCAGTTTAACATCATCCCAACTTTCTTCATTCAACATCTTGACCATTTTCTCTTGTATTCTCATATACACCTTATGAATAAATAAAACAAAAATAATGTTAAAGTGATATGTTAAACTGAAAAAAATAATTTTCTTGTCCTAACATAAATAAAAACAACTCAAAAAACTTACTTTTAGATTCATCACACATTTTTTCCATTGACAATTCTCCCGACCAAACACATGATAATATAATTATGATCATTTCATCATCCTTCAGTCCTAGTATTGCTCTCCAAGGTGTTATAGTCATATCATCTCGAATATTTTTTATGTCAGGACATGTCTTACTTGTGCCACATATGAATTGTTTAACCTTCTTAACTCTCTAATTTTTTATACTAATATTTTCCCATAGGATGAATATCTCATATATAAAATCCCATACATGTCTAGTTCTAAATCCCAATTGAAAATAACTATCCACATCTCTAAATATATCACTTCCTTTGCGATTTTTTTCTTTTGTATTTTAATCATCAAGTGGGAATCTTATTTCCATACAACATTGCTTCTGAAGCTTGAAATCAACATTTTATCTCTCCCCACGACATATTTAATAAAATTAATTATGGATAAATATCACCCTTTGAATGAAATTCATAAACAATCTGTACTGATTGTGTGTGTTATGATCCCATGCGAGTAACTTTTCTTCTAAATTTGTTAAACCGACACAAAGTATGCATTTGACTATCTCAAAAATATGATTATTGTGATATTCTTGCATAAGTTATCTTCTAGCCTCTACAGATAGATTTCCTCGAATCACATAATATTTGTAGTCAAAACATTTTGATCTTTCAAATTCTTCCCTTGCAGAAACTTCCATTGGGCCCACAAGAACTATGTAGTCAATCACATGTGCATATGGATTGTACCTAATAAATGATTTCAAATTGTGAATATGCAAGGGATGTGGTTTTCTAATTTGATATTTTTCATTCCCTTCTTTGTGTTTATAAAGTTGTTTCATATTCAACTGAAATGTCTGGCCATCATCAACTAAGTTTGTTGTCCTCATTGTATTTCGAATGGCATTTTGTGTTGTTTTCATAATACCATCCTCTATATCAACATTTGGTGTTAATATTTCTCTGCTACCTTTAGGACATTCACTATAATACTCTGGGCTATCGATGGCTTCTTGAACATTATCAACATTTGTTTTATTCCTCGTATGATTTAAATGTGTTTCATCTAAATGAATGATCAATAGGAATAAACTCATAATCAACCATCTCTCTCTTATGTTTTATCTTGATTATTCTTTTTGCGAGAAGGAGTGATAATCTCATTCAGACCAATCTCAAAAAAATATCCATTTGGAGTTTCTTCATTTTCGAATGTAACCCTTTTAGGATTTCTAGAATGAAGATTTTTCTTTCTTATTTCATGTTATTCTCTATCTACTCTTGCAGGTTCAACCTCCATTACTTTTTGTTTCTTTTCCCTTCCTTCTTCTGTATTTTCAAAATGAAAATCATTAATGACATCCATGATATTATTCTATGTAGAGTAAATCCCCACTAACATATGTGAAAGTTGTTAAGAAAAATGCTATAAAAATAAAATATAACATTTTCATTTTAAATAAAACTAAAACATTACCATGATGCTAAAAATAATAAATGACACAAAAATAAAAATAAAAACCTTACGTTGTCTTTCTCAATGTCATCAACGATGGATGCTCATAATCCTAAAAAACATTCATTATTGTTATAATTTCTCAATTTTAAACAATATCTAAACTTGATATAAGTTTTTCCTTGTTTGACAAGTGCATAAACAATATCTATGGTTGGCACCAAACATATATCTCGTAACAAGAAAAGTTTCTAATAATTTTCTTGCACATGTTCTAATTTGGTACAATACAAATATATATGATCTCCATTCTTTAATTGATTCTCTTTAACATAAAAATAATATTTCAGTTTGTTTTCAGCTTCCACAGATTTGCACTCTCTAACATTCTTCATTTCCCTTGATAGCTCAGGTTTTATGCTATCATTGTGTTGGCTAACATTCATGGAGGTTCCATTTGCAATTTTGGATGCCATTATTGCAAGTCGTGATCTATATATATTCATAGATAATCTCTTTCCTCCCATTTTCCTATAAGATAAAAAAACAAAATTATGGTTTTTACATTATAATAAACTAAAAAAAAAACATTGAATATAATAACTAATTTAAAAATAATTTAAATTTTTTTGACCCATATTTAAAAAACTTTGACCCATGGAGTTCTTTAAAGGCTTATTTCAGGACTGTGCCTTGGCTATGGCATCACCCTAGTCCGGCCAACCCCATGGCCAAGACTTCGGCATGCCCACATATTGGCCATGGGGATTCCCTCCGCAGCCAAATCACGGTCCCCATGGGACCATTCCTTAGCCGTGGGGCTTGGTCGTGGGGGTTGGACATTTCCTAGTAACCACCATTGGCCAAAACAAAAAACAATTAAGTAAAAAACAATAAAATAGATAATTTCATTTACAAAACGATACCTAAATTTGACTTTTTTTCCTTTTTTTTTGCAAACACTTTTAAGGATTTTGTTAAATGTTTTTTAAAAAAGTCCCAATTTTTTTTTAAAAGTTGGGATTTTTTTAGAAAAAATTAGAAAACATATTAAAAAAATTAGGGTTTTTTAATTTTCGCATGAAAAATTATTATGTGATTCAAAGATAATCTTATAATTGTTGTTTTCATAAATGGTAATAATTTAAAAAATAACTAACCTCTGAAATGCTAGATTCTTCTCAGATGTCTTATCGGTGTTTCTCCCTTGTAGCTTGGTCCAAATCCTTTAATGAATATTTCCCAAGATATCACACAATGTAAAAAGATAAAACAACACTGTGTATATATAACACATATGATATAAATTACTGTTAGTATAACGAATGTGGGATAAATAAATAACATGAGAAATATTGTATTTAACATGTAAATAATGAAATAAAAGAGTAAAAGTTGTTTTTAATTTTTAAGGGGAAATAATAAAGAGAAAAAATTTGGGGGAAATTGTGGAGGGAAAAATTTGAGGGGGAAATTTTGGAGGGAATATTTTGGGGTGAAATTTTGGGGAATATTTTGGGGAAAATTTTGCGGGGGAATTT
>ML781242.1:469439-492814 GCA_009831015.1 Picea engelmannii
CTGTCTATGTACCATTCATCTTCTTCTTTACATTCTTCAGCGGTCAATGCTATTCGACAATCTTCATTGTTTGGAATCTCTTTCCTTCTCCATACTGTGGTTGGCATAGGAACATCTTCATTCATATATCTGCAATCTCGTGCCTTGTGACCAAGATAATTGCATTTGTAGCATACAATATTTTTGTTCATCAACGGGTAAAATGAATTATAACTTATGTTGACAAATCCACGATTATTTCCATATATTTTGTTTACACCATTCATGTTTTTTGTGTATTTGTTCCTTTCATTGATTCTGCAATTAATTGTCTTATGTCCAATTTTTTTGGAAGTTTAACAATGACCAAGAAAGAAATTTTGATACATGGGATTAAGTGACCTTCTTTCTGATGTATTCCATTTGGGTTCATGATCTACTCTTCTTTAGTTTCCTTCATACTGATTGAAGCTTATTTGATTCCTCAAGGTAGGAGGCCTTCTTGGATATTCATCTCTTTTGTAATTATTCCTTCTTTCTGGTATCCCGGTCCACTTCTCATCAACTGTCTGTGTAGCTCTTTATTCAACCTTCTTGTTGGTACTTGCATCTTATTTGTATGAAGTTTCACCCATGCATCCAATATGTGTTTATTCTTTTGGCACTTGAGAGTTTCTTAAGCTCTTCCTCAATGAGACAACTTCTTGTTCAAGTTTCTCACAATATTATTCTTTCTTTATCATTTGGACATTCTTTACTTCTTCTATTCTTCTTGCTTCTCCGAGTAGAGTTTTCAAGGAAATGGTTTATTCTATTAGTTTCTGAAAGTATTTTAATTATTTCTTTAAGCTTACAATTGTCTTTTCATAACTACCCAATTCACTTCTTAGTTTTCTACGTGTGTATTTGAGCTTGCTATTTTCAATCTCAACATGCTTCAATTTTTTAAGATTCTCATCTTCTTGTTGAATCATTTCTACTTCATGATTTTCTTCTTCTTCATTATCATCTCTTTCAATCCTTGGATGAGGACATTCAAATTCAACATGTCCTACTCCTTCACAATTAAAGAAAAATAACTGACCTCTATTTTCTTCTTTGAAATTTGAGATGTTGTAATATTCTTCAAATTCTTCTTCTACTTCTACTTCTTCCCTTGCATAAAGGTCTTGTAGCTTTTCCCAAATCTCTTTTGCTGATGCACATCATCCCACCTTGGATTTCACTGAATCTGTCAATCCATCCAGGATGGTATCTATTGCCAGTTTGTTGTTCCTTTTTTCTTCCTTCTGAGTTGCAGTCTTTGGTTTCTTCAAAGCATTGTATCCTGAAGCAACTGAGAACCAAACATATGCCCCAAGAGCTTTCAAGCAAGTTTCCATTCTATTTTTCCAATATTCAAAATTCCTTCCATCAAATGGTGGAATCCCATTTGGAATGTTGTCTTCCATTTCTGCATAGGATATTCCTTCCAGTGGTTAAATTGTACTGAAGGTAACCCTCTCTGATACCAATTGTTGATACTGAGAGGGGGGTGAATCAAAATCAAGTACAATTTAAAAACCTTTTTCAACTTATACTTAAACCATTCAATTATATCCAATGAAAAATGAACAATAGTATAAGATTTACACCAATACACCACAATACGCCATGCACAATATATGAGAAATAATCAATAGTTTTTGTTCAAGGGAAGTAATGACTTCCAAAGGTAGCTACAACTTCCAAATGTAAAGGGAGGGATAAACATCCAAGAGGAATATACAATCCTCCAATATCAAGAGAGAGTTGAACTCTCCATCCTTGCCCCTTCCTTCCACCCAAGAATATATGAGAGATAATAAAACTTTACATTAAATCATCACCATCAACCAATCATCACATAGAACCTGATAATGCTTCATGAGACTTCTTAAATTTATGCAATTCTTAAATTCTTGGAGTACACTGATCCTGTAGATGATATTACTCAGTGTATTCTCTGAAACTCCTCCAATTTTCACTCCTTGAATCCTCCCCAAAAAGAGGTTATAGAAAGAATGATAGACTTTATTCAATTCTGGTTTGTTCAGAAGACCCAAATTGTATAGCATGCCCCATGCTCAATATTTAACATCCAATTCTGAAACTCAAACATAAGAAACTACAGTCTGTAATATTTCCAATGGAAGTGGTATCACTTCATTTGGATTCAGTATGAAGAAGTTATGACTATTTTACCTGGAACACCTGTTTATTGACTAGTTTCAGGACTGGTCACAAACCCTATCTTCCACAGAGTGTATCTCCATAATTATAGAGAATCAAGAGCTGAATTTGTTTCCAGAGGTACCTTGATATGTCTTCTCAATACCATAGCGATTTTACTCTTTGAAACATTCCAGAAAAAAATTTATACCAAAAATGGTAAGATGACCTGAAAATAACATACCTTAGAACACATCACCAAAATACTTCATCCTCCTTTGAAATCCGACCGTCTTTTCTTCTTATTTCCTCTGAAATTCAACTTGAATAAAATGAATGTATAATGATGTTTATTTATACCATTTATTTCACTTCCTTTTAACATTAGGGCCGACCTGACAATTTCTTATTTTGTAATTCTTTTCTCTAATTATCTTCAGGGCCTACATGTACTTCTTTCTTCAATTCACTTTGTCATTTTCAAAAATTCATTTATCCTCAACCATGAGCATCCACGTGACGTGCCACATACCACCGGAAACAACATGATGTATACTATCCATTCATGGGTGTTTTATATGCATGTGCATTGTCCTTCATGTCCAAATACCTTTATCAATCTTGCGGTCGAAAACACATGACAAGGGTTGACATCAATGACAACAACCAATCTTCCAACATAAATATGAAGACATAGGAGGTCCTTTCAAGATGTTTCTCGGGGAATCCCTTGAGTGAAAAAGGAACGAGATGTTGGACAGTTTTATACAAATCCTTTGACGAATACCGACAAGCGACGCATCGACCTAAAGCGGAAGCACTGCCCCATTCAAGGTACATATCAATTTTTATATTCGTGTATTTTAAGGTCAAATAGATGCAGATGTAGTAGATAAATGGTTAAACCTTCTAGAAGGGTATTTTTTTTCCACGACTTTTTTGATAAAGAAAATATTAGATTTGTGCTTCTTAAGGTCGTTGCCCATGTCAAATATTCATGGGTGAATTTATGTGAGAAAAAAGAAATAGAGGGATCCACATTATTTGCATCTTCACCCACTTCGGGTTCCTTGAAGGATGCTATTAAATAAAAATTCTACCATGTTGGAAGTTATGACGACCTGTATACAAGATGGACCACATTTTTGTAGGAAAGAGACCAAACAGTGCTAGAATTCACCAATGTTTTCCATACCTTTCTCACTAAGATAGGTCTCAAAGTTTTTGAGTGACATATGCTTCTCAAGTATCATGAAAGTCTACATAGATACATACACATGTAAATGGATGTTTTGGACATCTAATCCTTGGGCATGACTTATCGATATTTTGTATAAAGAGAGAGGAAGCTTAAACAAAATATGCGACAATTTAGGTCTGGGAACCCCTCACAATAGAAGAAGGGAAAGGGAAACCCAAAACCGTAGAACAAAGGATATATAAAAGATGGGAAACCTTAGGAAAACCAGTCCAAGCCGCAAGAAAACAATGATAATGAGAAGACGAATAAAGATACTAGGAAGTGGTGCAGCTTCCATAAGAGACTCTAGCATAACACTATTGATTTCCTCTCAAATCAGTCATTGGTGGCTAAGGTAAAATCCTATGAATCAGATGTGGGTTCCGAATCTGAGTCAGAAAAAAAAAATGGTAGATATATCATTGACTTGGAACCCAGTTCCACTTTTCCTACCTCCAATATTCAACTCAGTGAACCCGATGAGCCACAGGAAGATGATCACGTCTTTCATTCATAGATGTGAGTGTAAGGCACTCCACTGCACTTCATTGTTGATAGTGGTAGCCAGAAGAAAATCATCTCAGTGAAGGTTGTCAAGATTCTATCCTTTCCAACAACACCACAGAGACATCCCTACACCATCGGATGGCTCCATTAAGGAAGCAATCTTCACATCATCCAACAGTGTCGCATATCGTACGGGGTCAAGCCATTCAAAGATGGGGTATTGTGTGATGTTTCTCCCCTTAAAGTTTTTTATGTTCTTTTGGGCCAACCTTATTTATTGAAATTTCATGTTGTATATGAGTCTAGGCCTGATCCAGGTGGATATCGGTGTCCACCCACCTTTTCCAATTGGCTCAAAATAGTTTTCTGGCAATTTTGGTAATTTACTATTTTTAGTTGTTTTTAACTTTCGGGGCCATTTTGAGATCCTAAACGATGTTTTTGGGAAAATGGGGAGAAATATGGAATTTCCTTAGATATTGCCTCCAAAATGAATCTCCTCAACGATACCTTTCCAATGGGTTGTCATGCACCTAAAATGGATATCGTATGCAAAAGTTACGACCCCGAGAAGTTGATGTACTAACTTACCCAAACGGAGCCCACATGACTTTTGGCACTTCATCTCCTAGTGTTAGGTTTTCGGATGTCTAGGTTTTTTGGCATTCCTATTTATTGTAAAAAGGGCCTTCAGAGCCTCATTTTAATTCTCTTCTTGTGAATTCAAGTAGCCATCACATCTGTTCTCATAGATAAGCTGCCACCATTCTACCAAGTCTTTTACCCTCTATTTTTATAGTCTTTGTACATTTCTTGCATTAATAGAAATCGTGTATTACTGTATATCTTTGTTTATGGTTTCATATCTGATACATTTATGATATATTATTGAATATCTGTGATATATTTGTGCATTTATTTATTATATCTCCACTCTCATTTCATGCCGAAAATAATCTAGATCAGCGGTATCAGAGCAAGCTGCTCTTGATCCTTTTTTTAGTGCAAGTCCCTGACGAGGTCCAAGTATAGCAAGTTCGGTATCGAGCTTTTATCTCTTGAATAAAATTTCTCTCTCACTCCAAAGAGACCCTCCATAGTGAAAGAAAATAAAAACAACGGAGCAGACGATCCTATAAATTTGTTGCTTGAGCAAGCTCTCATGTGACAGAGGGACAAAATGATGGAGAATTTTTCCCACATCCTTCAATGCCTGCCGATAGCAACAATTTCATCTTCATAAAACTACCACTTTGGAAACACCTCCCCTTTCAAGGTACAAGTTAATTTTGATATTCCCATATTTGAAGGTCAGATAGATGCAGATGCCCTAGACAAATGGTTAAATCTGTTGGACGATTATTTCTCTTTTAACCATTTTTCGGATATGGAAAAGATCACATTCGCACTCCTTAAAGATCTCCCCCATGTCAAACATTGGTCGAAAACTTAATGGGAGCAAAGTTCCAGAGAGTATTATGGAATATATGGGGTCGAGCCCAGTTGGGATTTTTTGTGGATGCGGTAAAGGAACAGTATTACCCTATTGGAAACTATGAAGACTAGTAAATGAGATGGACCACACTTCGGCAAGAGAGGGGCCAAGTAGTTCTATAGTTCACCAATACCTTCCATAACTTGCATACCACGCTGGATATCAAAGACTCTGAAGGAAATTTCGTTCTGAAATACCATGGGGATCTACACCGATACATCCAAATTGAAATGGATTTTCTAGACATCTCATCACTCTGTGTTGCTTATCGATATGTTGTTAACATCGAGAAAAAGTTTAAGCACCAGAGAAAATGGGAGTTTGGGTCTGTAAATCTGCAACAACCAAAGTATGAAAAAGACAGCCCTATCAAACAGTCTCCCAAAAACCAGTCCAAGCCACAGGAAAAGAAGGGTCACAGGAAAACAAAGAAGGACAACGAAAAATGGTGCGATTTCCACAAAATACCCTCGCACAACACCGATGAATGTCGCTCAAAATAGTGATTGGTGTATGAGATCAAAGAAAAGCAGTTGAACCTTGATTTAGAATATGATTATGAAAATAATGGTAAAATATAGATCATCAATGCAGACCCCACTGCGATTGTCGTGACCACAACAATTCAAGTAGAAGAACCAACAGATCCAGAATAGGGGGAGCGCCTTTTTAATTCACATATGTGGGTGAAGGGGACCTCGCTTCATTTTATTGTTCATAGCGGAAGCCAGAAGAACCTCATCTCAGCAGAGGTCATCAAACAGTTGGGATTGTCGACAACAACACACCTGCAACCATACAACATCAGGTGGCTTCACCAATGATGAGATCTTCCTTTCAGCCACTGTCAATTTTCATATGACATCCAACCCTTCAAGGATGGGGTATTATGTGATGTTTCCCCACTGGATGTTTGTGATGTTCTCTTGGGCCAGACATATATGTGGATATGCCATGTTGTTTATGAGTCTCGACCCCACAGTGTCATTGTTTCTCTAGGGGGTCATCTCTAAAGAATACCATAGGTATTTCTGACTATTTTTCCACCTAAACAGTTCCACAAGGTAGTATCTCATACTGCAAAATTTATCTTCTTCACAATCTGTTCAAAAGGGGAACATAAGGACACTACAGCCTCACCCCAAGAACCTTCTATCCAATAGAAGCAGGTCGATAAGGTTGTAAAAAAGTGCAAAGATTCATTTTGCACACCTTCCTCTCGTGTAGCTCCAATTGTTGAACAACCTCAACCTCAACAGGTTTGTGACAAACTTCCACAAACTAAGCAGTGCGATGTCTCCAACAAGGCAAGTAACTCACCAAGATTCAGATTCAGCAAATGTTTTTCCCTCTCCCCTGAGCACTCAACGCAATGGATACCATTTCTTCCTAAGGAGGGAGGATTGATCTAGGTGGATATTGATGGCCACCCACGTTTTCCAACCGACTCAAAAGAGTTTTCTAGCAATTTTGGTAATTTACTATTTTTAGCAGTTTTTAACTTCTAGGGTCATTTTGAGGCCCTAAACGAATTTTTTGGAAAAATGGGGAGAAATATGTAGGTTCCTTCTAAATTTCCTCCAAAATTAATATCCTCGACGATACCTTTCCAATGGGCTATCATGCATCTAAAACGGATATCGTATGCAAAAAATACAACCACGGGAAGTTGATTTAGTAAGTTATCCAAACGGGGCCCACATGACTTTTGGCGCTTCATATGCTAGGGTTAGGTTTTTGGATGTATAAGGTTTTTGGCATTCCTATTTATTGTAAAAATACCTTCAGAGCCTCATTGTAATTCTCTTCTTGCGAATGCGAGTAGCTGTCACATCTCTTCTCAGAGATAAGTTTCCACCATTCTACGAAGTCTTTCACTCTATATTTTTATAGTCTCTCTACATTTCTTGCATTATTATAAATCATGTATTACTGTATATATGTGTTTATTGTTGCATCTCTGATACATTTCTACTATATTATTGAATATCTGTGATATCTATGTGCATTTCTTTATTATATCTCCACTCTCATTTCGTGCCGAAAATAATCTGGATCAAGGCCTCATAGTGTTATTATTACTTTGAAAAGGAAATTGTTTAGGATACATGAGGTAGTCCCACCTATTTCTATTTACTTGATCTTTTCGAAGAGAGAAATGTAGGAAGGTGATTTCTAAGACTGAGAAGTTTGATTTTTCATGGTTCACTCTCAGAGTGAGCGAATGGTTGCAGCTACATCCATGGCCTTCGCGACCGACCTCTCTACACAACAGAAGCAAGTGGATAAGGTTTTGGAAGAATGCAAATACATCTCCTCATCACCTATTGAGGTACCTCTTCACTGTTAGGTCAGACATCCCATCGATCTAAACCCCAATGCACCACTACCCAATGGGCGAGTCTATCATGTCTCTCTCTGCTAGAAAATGAGGAGATCAAGTGTAAGATCCAGGAACTTCTCCACAAGGGGCACATCCGATCCAACTCATGACCTTGTGGAATCCCAATCGTGTTGGTGCAAAAGAAAGATGGGACCTGGTGACTCTGCATTGATTATCGAGCACTAAATAAAATGATAGTTAGGAACCAATACCCAATTCCCTGAATAGATGATCTCCTTGATCAACTCAAGGGGGAAAAACTGGACTAAGATTTATCTGAAGTCATGTATGGAAAACTACCTTCAAATCAAAAGAAGGTCTCTTTGAAAGGTTGGTCATGCCCTTTGGTTTGACAAATGCCCCAACAACTTTCATGAGGATGATGGATGATATCTTGCGACCTTTCACTATTTGTTTTGTGGTGGTGTATCTGGATGACATCCTCGTCTACAACAAGACTTGGGCAGAACACTTGTAGCATATTCAATAGGTCCTGCACACTCTGTGGCAACACAAGCTATACAACAACTTGGAAAAATCCTCCTTCAGCATGGACAGGGTCTAGTACATTTTCTACATTGTTGATGTGCATGGTGTGCATGTTGATCCAACCAAAATCTCAATCATCAGTGACTAGACAACACAATCCATGCTCATTGAGCTTTGAATCTTCCTAGGCCTTACCAATTTCTATCACAGATTCGTGGTGGGATTCTCCCATATTGCATGGGAACTCAACCAAATAACCATGGGTGGTGGTAAGGAAAAACATTTGTGGGGCCTATCCTAATAGAAAGGGTTCGATGATCTAAAGCAACACTTGTTCTCAACCCCAATTATTTCATTACCTGACTTGCAACAACTCTTTGAAATCGAGACAAATTATTTAGGCTATGTTATGGGTGCAGTCCTCACTCAGCACGACCACCCCGTGGACTATCACACTGAGACACTATCAAATGTCATATGTAAGTACCCTACTTACCAAAAATAAATGTACTCCATTATGCAAGCTTGCCGCTAATGGAGGCATTACATTCTCTGGAAGGAGACAATCATCCACACTGATCGTAAGTCATTGCAGTTCATGCAGACAAAAGGAAAATTGTGGAATGACCACCATTCTAAGTGGTCTAGATAGTTGCAACAGTTCCACCTCACTCAACCTCAAGTATAAAACAATAAGTACCAACATAGTCATTGATTTCCTCAGCCTACCTCCAGTTTCAACACTCACCACAATGCTATACTCTTGCGGCCATGAGATCTCCAGATGGCCCTGCTGGGGTCCTATAATTATAGGTGAATCGATTCTTCGAATGTTGATATAGTGTTTCTCCCGTGATGACGAAGTATGGTTCGGTTGATCCTGTTTCCTCCCTCCATTCTTTTCACTCGATCCCCCATCACACTGCTGGATTTTTCATATACGCTGCACCCTCACTCCCTTGTCCTGTGGCCCCATTGATTGACTACTTTTCCTGCCACCCATCCATGCATAAACCGACATAGGATAAAAACATTAAGTTAATAATGCTAGCAATAAAGTTAGTTAGATTAAATAAGTAAGGTTAGTATAGATTAAACTATCTAATAAATAACTAGTTATTAAGTAATTAATTATTAATTAATTAATTAATAATTAAGTTAAAACCTAAGCTAGTAACTTAGTTAGTTTTTGGATTAATTAAAAATATTAAAAACAATTTAAAACAAACAAAAAATAACTAAAATAAAAATAGCAAAAATAAATATAATAATTAAATATAAAAAAACAAAACAAAACATATTATAATAAACCTACATAATATATGAAAACATATTAAAAACATAATATAAAACAAATTATATAAAACTTAAAACAAAAAACAAAACCTAAAAACTAACCAAACGTATTACATATAATAAATTATATTAAAAAACAAAAAACATAAAACAAAATTAACCTAAGTCTACCCCCTCATTCCCCTCGCGTCACACTCCACTCACCCCCCTCATACCTCACTCCTACGTCACCCTCCACTAACACCTTCACACTCCCGCCCACACCTACCTCCACTACCTCCAGGAACCTTCATACACCCCGTACCCTCCATCCATATCAAACAATAAAATTGACGCACCATAATTTTTCCGGACCCCCCCTCACCATCCGAAATTTAACGAGAGGGGGGGGTCCGGAATCGGAATTAATACTTGTGAAAATATGAACGGCCCAATAGAGGCCATTTAAATCAATGGACCAGATTGGATTACGTACCCCCCCATATGTTCTACCTTTAATGGAGGGGGGGGTGTCCGGAATACCGCTTGTCACGAAAAAACCACTCTTCCTTATTTTTACCAATATTTGCCTGTTTTACCATGTCTTCATCCGAAGCCGATTCTGGGCAACAGAAGATGGATTTTAAAAATTCGAGAGATTTTATTTCTCAGAACGGGCTGAGGAACAAAAACCTCTCCCATTTTTTTCAACGGAGCTACGATCAGGGCGAATTGAAGACATCTTCGAGGCCTACTTTTCCAGATTTTCAATTTTCCGTTTCAGTCCCGATCTTGCAGGAGCTGTTACGGCCAGATGGAGACGAATTTGGCAAAACCGAAGGAGTTTTTTGTCCAAAAAATGCCCATATACGATAACCTCTTTCAGTTTTTTCCCAGGTGTCATCATGGAAGAGAAAAACATGTTTGTTCAGACCCCTCTTTTGTATAAAACCGGTCCATCTTTCATGGCAGACTGTTCCAAATTTTGTGGGAGTGGTGGCTATTTTTGGCCGAGGCGGTTAAACCGACTCTCGCAACTTGATGAGGAGACCTCTCCTATTTATAGAGATTATTTTTAATGTAAATAGGTTGATCAGTCGGGGAACCATGATGAAGTTTTTATAAAGCAGCTCACAGAGCCAACTGTAATTTTTTCATCGATTCAGATAATACAGTCACAACAGTTACAAGATTCTTGTGTCAAGTATATTGGTGAAGTGCTCCTCCAGTAAATTGTTTTCTCTGTCTCCATATGTTTTATTTCCTTATTATTCGACAGAAGATTATGAGCAGAATTTGTTGTAAGATACACTTTGTTTTTGGCTGTGGATAATATTAATGTTTTCTTCTGATATTCAGTGGCAGAATTCTTCATTTCTCTGTTGCTAAATTGATCATTTATTTTTCCTCCTCTTTCATCTCATTTAATTTTACCAGATCCAGTAATTTGCCTACCTTGCCCTGTAAAGTTGTCTGTAGGATTTGTTTTTTATTAAATCTCAGTTTGTGACTCCATTGCCCATGGTTTCTTTTCTATGCTCCTACCAATTTAAAAATCCAAACTCTGAACCCATTAACTAGCCTAATATTCTCTTCAAACAAAGTTATATCAGACAGAGAGATCCCTCTCTGAGTCTTGGAGGGCTAGATCCAAGAATCGAAGTGGTTTTGATGTTATCTCTGTGAATTCCTTATAGCCTTGGGCAAATTACAGAGTGCTAATAGAATGGCGACTCCACTGGGGACCTCTTCCCAATAATACACTTCAAGCTCCAGCTCTGATCAATGATGGTGGACAGTTATCAGACACACGAAGGTTGAGATCATTCACCTGGCAACTTCAATCAGCTCCAGACAATGCCAACTCGAAGACTCCACTGGAGGAAGAACCCAAAGCATGGCCAAGCAGCCTAGAAAGACCAGGTACTCAAGCTCAAATTGCATTCAAGACATCTTTGGTTTTTTCTGCAATTATGTCTTGTCTTTTTCTAAGCCTGATCAAAAGTATATTGTTGAAGATTACTTTGACCATCATTCAATGGATGAGTCTCAAGAGATTAAACCCCAAATTTTAGATTATGTGCATGCTCATACACCTATGCAAATCCCAGATGCATCTGTAGAAACCCTGGTGAGACATAAGCCTCCTGCTTTATCTCCTACTCTTGCTAAACCTCTGGATGGTTGTGAGCCTCTTTCTTCATCTCCCGTGCTTGCAAAAGTCCCATACCGATACAAGCCTCTAGATTTGCCTCGTATTCTCCATGACCTCCTTGTCAATTACATTAATAATCTGCCTAGGTTTGATGGAGAGAATGCCAATATTACTGCTGAAAAGCATATCCAAAGTCTTGAGGATTTTCTTGACCTCTTTGAGGTAGAAGAAGATGATGTCTGCATCAGAATGTTTGACCTGTCTCTGGGAGGTAAAGTTAAAGATTGGTTTAAGAACCTTCCAGTCGCAAGTATACAAAATTTTCAGTAGTTCATGCAAGTTTTCATGGATAGGTGGGTGGTCATGGGAAATGTTTTCCTCCTCCTAGAAGAGTATGACCACTTGAAAAGAAAACCCGAGAAAACAGTACAACAATTTTCAGCAAGGTTCAATGAGGTGTATCATTCAATACCTGTGGATGTAAGGCCACCTCCTGGTTTAGCCAAATTGCATTTCCCAAATGTTTTTGATCCTGAGATGGCATTCCAATTAAGAGAAAGAAACATTGCAAGCCTTGAAGAAATGCAGAACATTGCAGTTGATGTGGAGACCAACTTGTTGATCAAGAGGTTAAAGTTAAAGGACAAAGCAATGGAGCAGCTGAAGTCATTAGAAGCTAAACTGGAGATTTTGGTCAGTGCCATGGAGGAGATGATGCAGAGGATCAATAGGAAAGATGAGCTTGCTGTCCAAAGACACCATGTTCCACTGATTTCAGAGAAAGACACGGTCATAGTTCCCAAACATTTTTCTGCTCATCTTGGGTACCATGGATTGAATAATGATTCGTTCATGTATTCAATTCACAACACATTCAAAGATGAAGCTCCATCTCAACTTGTAAAGGAACAACCAACTGACATGATATGCATGTTCAATGGAATTTCACCCATGGATGATTTACCCAAGTGTGACCAGTATGATGACGATCATGAGGCTAAAACATATGTGGAATGTTCAGAGAAATCAACAACATGTCATTGGCAGGAAGAAGATCATTTACAGTTCAGATGTGACAATCAGCCCTTGCATAACAGTCATGACAACGATGAGGAAGAGACAGAAAATCTCAGAGTAAGTGAAGACACTTTTCCCTTATGTTGCTTATCTTTTCAATTTCTGAAAAGAAAATCTAGGTCAGTTGTAAATAGTGAAGATAGAAATTTCTCTGATCAATCAGTTGAAGATGCCATTAAGGATATGGAGGCTGTTCTAAACCCAGAATTGCAGCCCTTGACCTACATTGATTTTCAAATTCTTGATGAAAGCTTAGAGCCTGAGACAAATTATGAGTTAATCCAAAAGAACTCTGTACCATTGTGCTTTAAATCATTTCAAGTTTTGAAGGAGACTCTTGGACAAGTGTTGAAGGATAAATACATAAAAGGTCAGGAAATTTCATTTGAGTCGATGCAACAGTCTTGTCAGTCTTTTCAGGATCCAATAGCCGATCAGTTGGATGGCCTGTGTGGTTATGATAGGGATATGATTAGACAGTCAGTTACAGGGGTATGTTCAGCAGAAGCATCAGTTCAAAACTCATCAGGAAAGTTGCAACCATGTCAGGAAATGCATAAGGATGAGAATAACGTAGATACAGTGCCAGAGCTGCCATCCAAAAATCAAGGAGCATGTCATTTCTACCTTGATCCTGTATCTACCTATATGGATAATTTTCTCACTATGGAGCCTCAATTTTTCTCTGACATTACTTTTGTTTTTCAAGATTGTCGAGGTCTCTATGATAAAGATCAATCATGTTTTGGGCAGTGGATTTTTCACTTTGCAGTTTTGAGTCGATGGGAAAAGGGTCAAATTGCGCTTTCCACTGTGCTAACGAGCAGTCAAGCAGTCCACTGGTCTCAGAAGCTACTGGATTGGCTCCATTGGCATTTTTCCATTACCTAGCTGAGAAATGATTGTAGTAGGGTAGGTAGGAAAAAATGAATAAGCTCAACATTCTGAGCATCTCTTTTTAAGCAGTGTTTATTTTCATTTGGTTTCAGTTGCAAGATCAAAACAGGTACAAGTTGCAGAATAAGACTTTGGGACCAACCCAATGGATAAAGCATCGATCTGCATGTTCAGAA
Source organism: Picea engelmannii (assembly GCA_009831015.1). Classification (NCBI taxonomy): domain Eukaryota; kingdom Viridiplantae; phylum Streptophyta; class Pinopsida; order Pinales; family Pinaceae; genus Picea; species Picea engelmannii. Next base: position 483,303 of record ML781242.1, read on the forward strand.
GTCTATGGTTCTTGACACCTCCTGAAAGAAGATGCCATCCCCACGTGAAGCCTATGTTAGGGTCCTATAATTATAGGCCAATCGATTATTCGACTGTTGATCTCGTGTTTCTCCCGTGATGACGAAGTATGGTTCGGTTGATCCTGTTTCCTCCCTCCATTCTTTTCACTCGATCACCCATCACCCTGCTGGATTTTTCATATATGTTGCGCCCTCGCTCCCTTGTCCTGTGGCCCCATTTATTGACTACTTTTCCCGCCACCCATCCATGCATAAACCGACTTAGTCTAAAAAAATTAAGTTATTAATGCTAGCAATAAAGTTAGTTAGATTAAATAAGTAAGGTTAGTATAGATTAAACTAGCTAATAAATAACTAGTTATTAAGTAATTAATTATTAATTAATTAATTAATAATTATGTTAAAACCTAAGCTAGTAACTTAGTTAGTTTTTGGATTAATTAAAAATATTAAAAACAATTAAAAACAAACAAAAAATAACTAAAATAAAAATAAAAAAAAGAAATATAATAATTAAATATAAAAAAACAAAACAAAACATATTATAATAAACCTACATAATATATGAAAACATATTAAAAACATAATATAAAAAAAATTATATAAAACTTAAAACAAAAAACAAAATGCAAAAAGTAACCAAACGTATTACATATAATAAATTATATTAAAAAACAAAAAACATAAATCAAAAACATAAAACAAAATTAACCTAAGTCTACCCCGTCATTCCCCTCACGTCACACTCCACTCACCCCCCTCATACCTCACTCCTACGTCACCCTCCACTCACACCTTCACACTCCCGCCCACACCTACCTCCACTACCTCCATGCACCTTCATACACCCCATACCCTCCATCCATATCAAACAATAAAATCGATGCACCATAATTTTTCCGGACCCCCCCTCACCATCTGGAATTTAACGAGAGGGGGGGGTCCGGAATCGGAATTAATACTTGTGCAAATCTGAACGGCCCAAGGACGGCCATTTCAATCAATGGTCCAGATTGGATTCTAGAGCCCCCCGTCCGTTCTACCTTTAATGGAGGGGGGGGGGTCCGGAATACCGCTTGTCACGAAAAAACCACTCTTCCTTATTTTTGCCAATATTTTCCTATTTTACCATGTCTTCATCCGAGGCCGATTCTGGGCAAAGGAAGATGTAATTTAAAAATCTGAGAGAGGTTTTTTCCCAGCACTGGATGAGGAACAAAAATGTCTCCCATTTGTTTCAACGATGCTACTATCAGGGAGAATCAAAGACATCTTTGAGGCCTACTTTTCTAGATTTTCAATTTTCCATTTCAGTCCCGATCTTGCAGGAGCTATTACAGCCAGATGAGGAAAAATTTGGAGAAACCGAAGGAGGTTTTTGTCCAACATATGCCCATATACAATAACCTCTTTCCGTTTTCTCCAGGTGTCATCATGGAAGATAAAAACACGTATGTTCGGACGCCTCTTTCGCAGAAAACTGGTCCGTCTTTCATGGCAGACTGTTCCAAATTTTGTGGGAGTGGTGGCTATTTTTGGCCGAGGCAGTTAAACTGACTCTTGCAACTCGATGAGGATACCTCTCCTATTTATAGAGATGATTTTTAATGTAAAGAGGTTGATCAGTCGGGGAACCATGATGAAGTTTTTATAAAGCAGCTCACAGAGCCAACTGTAATTTTTTCATCGATTCAGATAATACAGTCGCAACAGTTACATGATTCTTGTGTCAAGTATATTGGTGAAGTGCTCCTCCAGTAAAAAATTTTCTCTGTCTCCATATGTTTTCTTTCCTTATTATTCGACAGAAGATTATGAGCATAATTTGTTGTAAGATACACTCTGTTTCTGGTTGTGGATAATATTAATGTTTTCTTCTGATATTCAGTGGCAGAATTCTTCATTGCTCTATTGCTAAATTGATCATTTCTTTTTCCTCCTCTTTCATCTCATTTAATTTTACCAGATCCAGTAATTTTCCTACCTTGCCCTGTAAAGTTGTCTGTAGGATTTGTTTTTTATTAAATCTCAGTTTGTGACTCCATTGCCCATGGTTTCTTTTCTCTGCTCCTACCAATTTAAAAATCCAAACTCTGAACCCATTAACTAGCCTAATATTCTCTTCAAACAAATCTATATCAGACAGAGAGATCCCTCTCTGAGTCTTGGAGGGCTAGATCCAGGACTCGAAGTGGTTTTGATGTTACCTCTGTGACTTCCTTACAACCTTGGGGAAATTACAGAGTGCTAACAGGCCCCACCTCTATGAGATACATCCTAACTTCGTCAACACCTACCGTATGTTGGGAGAAAACACAACTGTCACTAATTTTCATCTTCAGGATGGGTTGTTGTGCTATCTGTGTCATCTCTGCATTCCATCAAGTGAGAGAGCGAATATGATTTGGGAATCCCACTACAGTTGGGTGGCAGGACACTTCAGCATTGAAAAGACAGTGGCAACACTACACTGACATTTATATTAATTGAAACTTCGACAGGATGTCAACAAGTATATATGGTTCTACACTTCCTTCTCTATTTCCAAACTGACCACTAAGAAACAAGGAATATACACTCCTTTTCCTACTCCTAACAGGACCTATGAATCCATTTCAATGGACTAAATTCTAGGACTTCTGTCCACCAAGCGGGGAAATGACTGCTTCTTAGTGGTTATTGATCAATTTTCCAAAATGGCGATTATGGTCACTTACAAGAACAACATCACAATGAAGGCCGCAACCAAGCTCTTCTTTGAATGAGTGTGGGTACACTTTGGGATCCCACAAACCATTATCTCAGATTGGGATAGTTGGTTCCTCAACACATTCTAGTCGAGACTCTGGTCACTGCTGGATACCAAGCTCCCCAAGTCCACTTCCTTTAATCCCTAGATAGATGGCTAAATCGAGCTCGTCAAATGGATGATTTTTCACATCCTGTGCATGTACAATTCCAGGAACCCCCGCACCTAGGATGAGAGTCTTCCCTATGTTCATCACATCTACAACAAATCCATACATATCTCAACCTACCACAAACCCTTTCAGGTGGGGTTGAGATTTCAACCATTGGGTCCCATGTATGTTCTACTACCCTTTGTGGCCATCCAGGTAGACTCATCGCATTCTCCAACTGAAGCCGAAAAGGTCACCTAGTTTACTGAGTGGATCTAGCACATGTACCAATAGGTTCAGGATATTTTATAGAATTTCGATGCCAAGTACAAGAATGGCCATGATAAACACCAAGTGCCACACCAGTTTTAGGTGGGAGACAAAGTTTGGTTGCACTTGCAGAAATAACTCTTTACATTTCCTAATCGTAAGCTTCGTCCACTCCAATATGGAACTTACACCATCACCAAGGCTACGGGTGACAATGCTTTTGAGCTCAACATTTCCTCCTTCCTTTTCTTGCACCCAGTGTTTAATATCAACCTCCTTTAACCCTATTTTCCACCATTATTGGACACCTCGGAGACAACAAAACAGTTGACACCAAAAGAGATAAACCATGAAATCATAGAACATACATACATTGATCGAATCATGGACACATAGGTCAATGGAACTCACCAGCAGAGGATCCAACTTTATCAAGTTGTTAAAGTAGGGAAGCTCCTACACCAAGGCAAGTGGCTAACCCGATGCCAAATTTAGCAGAACGTTTATCATCTGATGGGGGAACTCAATGCAATGGATACCATTGCTTCCTAAGGATAGAGGATTTATCAGGGAGGATATTGGTGGCCACCCACAGAGTCCAACCATATTAAAACAATTATTTGGTAATTTACTATTTTTAGCAGTTTTTCGGGTCCCAAACTACTGGGGACATTTTGAGGACATAAACATCGTTTTTTCACAATAGGGAACCTCAATGATATCTAAACTATTTTATTGAGCCCCAAAAATGAATCTTCTTGTCGATACCTTTCCAACAAGATATCGTGCGCTCTAAACAAAGATCGTATGAAAAAGTTACGACCTCGGGAAGTTGATGTACTAACTTACCCCAAAGGGGCCCACATGAATTTTGGCACTTCATCTCCTAGGTTTAGTTTTTTAGATGTCTATTGTTTTGACATTCATGTTTATTGTAAAACATCCTTCAGAGCCTCAATGTACATATCTTATTACAAATGAGCGTAGATGTCACATATCTTCTTAGAAATAAGTTAGCACCATTCTAGCAAACTTGTTTCAATCTGCATTTTACAATTTTCAGCATATTTCATATTTAATAAAAGTCAAGTTTCATTGTATCTATTTTATTGATCATGGTGTCTCTGTGTTAGTATTATAAATCTGTGGTTTCATTTTGTTTCTCTCATAAATATGGATCATAAGAAGATCAAGTATTTGAGGTATGGTCTTTTTGAGGTATTGGAGAAGGTGGGTGATAACACCTATAGGCGCAATCAACCCCCATACATGCATATTTGCATAGTAGTAACTATGGATAATAAAAAACTCTATCATACATCCATCTTGGATCAAGAAAATTAGGAGCATGTACCACCTACCATAGAGGACTTAGCACTAAAATCTCAAGTAGAGTTGGTAGAAGATATAATTTTGAAAAAGAAGTCTAGAACACCCATACACAGGCTGCATGACCTTTGGAAGATTTGGTTGAAAGGAGAACTTCCAAGGAAGGAAAAATTGTACTCTAGGGAGAAAGTAGAGGAAAAATATCCTCCCCTAATTCAATAATATATTTTTGGGACCAAAATTGCCCCAAAATGGAGAGGTATCATCTAGATGGAATAATCGTATAATTTTTCATCTATCTTTGTACTTGTTGGGTGGAAATATTAGAGGAAGTGTCTTACAAGGCCCATTTTCATGGAAGATCCATGTTTGTATATCTTGGGTTCAAAAAATTATGGATCCAGTTTGAGGCATCCAATGGCATTTTTGGGGGTAAAACATTTGAACGTATTCTTCACAATGATACTTTTCCAATAATGCAATAATCACCTGAATTAGATATTGTATGCAAAAGTTATGCCTCCTATAACTTGACCTACCTTGTCGACCACCATGGTACCGAGTGGATGCCATGTCAAACCCATTAATCACACATGTGGAGCTACTAACACATGGAAATTCAATAAGATTATACAATTCTGAAACCCTAACACTAATTAGGGGTTGGGACATGTAAAATCCCTAACCATAGATGACTATTCATGCTATGTTAAATGATGGGATTCTAGGAAGAGATAGGGTTCTATTATTTATCATTGTGAGGTTTTCTCTCACATGGGGTTTCCTAAGATACATCTTGTGTTTATTTTCTTAGATGGTGTGTTCATTTTCTTATTCTTTATTTTCATATTTCAATTATTTTCATAAGTTTTACCAAGAAGATAGCAGTGAACAAATATGAGATCAGCCTAAACAGTAAAATATTTCAATATAATACAAGATCTATTGTGATGAACTAGTCCAATGGAATATCCATGTAAATTAACAAATCATTATCCAACCAATTAGGTCTCATGTTTGGAAATATGTGTCTCGGCCCTTAAATGCAAATAATCGCATTGGTGTTACATCAAACCTTAATAGTAATATATAAAAAAACATAATACAATGATAGAGAACAAGGAATAAATGACTCATTTCTATATAAGGGACAATAATCATGCTCGTAGGCTATATTAAGCCTTGGGATCATAATCTCTTCCATCTCTCCTAAATAACATCCCTTTGAGTCTAAACAATAAGAAAATATGAAAGGGTTATAGAGTAGATAACTTTCATAAATTCTTTTGAAAAGACAAGATTAATAGATAGATAGATAATTAGATAGATCTTTTTTCTTAAAATATCCATGAGACCATAGGTCTCTAGGGTGAAGAGTTATGACTTAAGGAAACTAGTACTTCTAGGTATAAAAATAGAAATACCTATACATAAACCCCTTCCTTAGTGAATGCATGACCATGTATAGGACCAAAGAGAGGGGTGAAAGCAATATAAATCCAATCCCTTTAACTCTAGGATATCTTACTATAGCGGCTAATCCATATGTTGGGATGTGAGTGCACTCATTTGCTTATTATGTTTTTTTTTTCTTTTTTGGATTATAAGAGTGTTTCCCTATCTAATTACTATGAGTAGAAATAAAAAGGGATATTATAAATTTGAGTAAAAAATGGATACCTACAATATCTAGTAAAAACAAGTTTTTTAAATTGGATGGATGTAATTGGAAGGGGTTTCAACAAAAACATTTTGGGAGTTATTTTTAATAGCTAGTGAAATTATGGGTATTATTTAATATCGCATGAATTACAAATGCGTGATGTCATAGATTCACTATGTGAAATCCCCATGGCTAAAATTTGGGAAGATGAAAGGATTGTGTGGAACATAGAAGATCCTAAAGGCCACGGAATACAACTGCAACTTATGTGGTCCAATTGAAAAGATGTCGAGTACAAAGTTGATGCAAAGAACATGTGAGATCAAAGAACCTAAAAGGTTTTTTTGTATTAAAAATTATCTCTCCAATAAAACACTTGATCTCTAAAGGAGGGGAGGGTGAGTCCAATATAACCTTCACATTATGTATTTTGTCCACCCAAGGTGGACTTGTTTGTTAATTGTTACTCTATGTACCAGAGAATACAGTTGAATGCTATAATATGGTAAACACTTAGCATATAGAGATGTCAAAATGTTTCATTTGTCAATCTCAAATGGTTTTGGTTAAACTTTCTATCTTTTTGGTTTTTGGTCAGGTTATATAAATTTGGACAAAATTGCTATTTTTTTTTTATTTAAATTGTATTTCTGAATGTATAAATGGATTAAGCCTGCTGAAAAATCCTAAAACACCCATATTACAAAAACTTAGGCATTCAAATTTGCAACTCCAATCATTCATCACAAGATTTCATCACCGGATTTCGAGCAAAATCAAACAGAAAAAAAAAATTACTGAGAAACAGCCCAAAGATAGAACGTTTAGATTACTGCTTAACTAAAATTCCTCCAAATGTATTAAGAATGTCCACTGCAAGGCATTTGAAGAAAATTTGTTATCATGGCTTCTTCCAGTGTTTTTGGTAGACTCAGATTGCGAAGTAAACAATCATATGGGTGGCTAATAGAGAGCAGTAAACAAACACCTGCGCAAATGTACTGTATTGATCGTGAACAGTTGGATTTGTTTTGTACAGTTGTGTAGTTTGTGTTTTTGTTGTGTTTGTCTATGATAAATGATTGAAACAGAAACATACAGATAGCTTGAGGACTCAATATGCATTGTAGTCATTGTGAAAGCTTCAAAAAATATACCAAACCCATCTCAGGTTACTGTTTGAGACGCATCAACCATCATTTCATTTTCCAGCATCGAAATTTAACACCAAGAGAGTGAATGCGTGGAAGACAGTGTGTGATTGCAACAATTTAAATAGTGTAATTATTCCTATGTATCAAATGTGGATTCATTTTCCAACATGCCAGGAAAATGAATGCAGGGAAGAAAATATAATTAAAACTATTGAAACAAAATGCTATAGTGACGTTTCTGTATTAAAAACAAATGCGTTGAAGCCAAAATATTAACTAGTATTTATTTTTAATGTGATTTCGCTTGAAAATAAATTAGTGCAAGAAGACACTTCTATCTAATTTAATTTAATTATAAACACCTTGAAGGTCTCCAGCTGGAAGTATCCTCTCGCCTTCACGAGATCGGAAGGGTAAGCAGCTTTATAGACATATTAACAATGGGCAACTTGATCGCAGGTTGAGTGCTCTCTCCCTCCAACAAAATCCACTAAATGAAAAGTAATACCTCATCCATATCTAATAATTATAAGAGACCTGCCGGGATAAGGCTCTGTATGATGCATATTGGGTAAATGCATGAATTAACAAATCCTTCTCCTCGAATGACATTATATATATATATATATATATATATATATATATATATATATATATATATATTTTCTTTAGAGGGTATCGTTGTGTCCTCGATTGTCGTTTTCTATGGGAAACTATACCTTCATTTAAATTTATATGCTAAGCCATGTTTACTCGCCCGTTTATTGAAATCATGAAATCTTACTGTATAACAATTAAAATAATTCAGCACAATGACATTGTTTTGAATAAAAAACATCAGACTCCATGATTTTAGTATATTCGACGTGATCCTTGGTATTCAATGGTATACAAATATATACGAAGCATCCGATTCCCTTTATTTTTAAAATAAATTGTAAACCTCCGCAGTATTTTTTTTTTTTAAACTAAAATCAAAGCCCTCAGCCTTCTTAAAGTTTATTGTAAATTTGGACCTAGTTTATTTGAAAAATACTCAGGTCCTGATTATGAAGATATGGTTGTTCCTTCCTTTTATATATATGGAGTGGCTTACTCGCCATAAATACATTTTTGCATGACCTTATAAGGTTATTCATAAAACATCTTGAGAAAGATTTCTTTAAATGAAGCCATCATGAAATCGGTCTTCTGTGCATTCGCATTAAGCACGTTAAGATACATATTCCAGTTAAAAGAGGTTGTGCAATTCTTTCCTCTCTTCCAATCCATTTCTAAAGTTAACATACATATTCTAGTTAAATGAGCTTGTGTAATTCTTCCCCTTCAAACACATTTCTGAAGTAATTTGACAATTCAAACACATTTCTGAAGTAATTTGACAATCTGTTTCATATATATAAGTAATTTCATTTCCCCTTTAATCCAAAGTAATAAAGTTCAAAATTTTGAGTAACAAAAGGTCTATATAAGTGTTTAATTTTATTAGAGGTCTTGTAACAACCCAAATTGGATGCAAACCTTGCAGACCATGTTGGCACAAAGACAAAATCCCAGTGCCATGGGTGGTGAATCCCAGGTTTCAGTTTTGAAACCAGGCTCTGATACCATATGTAGTACCCATCCATAGGATGCTAAGCAATTAACTATTTATTTAAATACTTACACATTGACAATTTTTGTTTTAGCATCATTTCATTGATTTTTGTTTGCACATTTCTTCTACATCTTATCAATGATAAATCTATTAACATGATGAAATAAGTAGTAGGCTAACTTTAATATTTAAGAACTTAAAACATAAGTATACTCAAAATATCAATAACAAAAATATCACTGAAAAATACCTCTTCCTTATTTTGTAGAAGCTCATCAGTTGTAATGTAGTCCTGGGCGCTTCCAAGTATTCTTTTCCTGCTTGCCCAGAGTGAAACAACGAAATCCTCCCTGCCAACTAGGAGCCTAGCCGGATTCCTAGCTCCAAGAAACCTTTCGGTTTCTTGGCCCTCCGTGCCCCTGACTCCAAGAACAACAAAGCACAAATGCTCAAAGGAAACTATCACAAGAATCATCTCTTCCAAGAATGTCACAACCTCTCATCATGCTCCAACCTCTCCATCCCCTCCTCTCTACTTCTTCTCCCTATTTATCAAGTTTCCATACACACTTCCCCAA
>ML781242.1:526904-549190 GCA_009831015.1 Picea engelmannii
ATTGCCTCTTACTATCGTGCTACATGATGATTTCCATTATTGTGTAGGTTGCAAACTTAAATAAATGTTTTCAAAATTGCTGGCAAGAGACCTTATGCAATAGTGAAAGGTATATTGGCTTTACACAGTGCTAGCTTTCCAACTAGCACCTCCATAATCTGATGGAGGTACGAAAATCATGGTAGCAATAGAAATGTATCTTTCACCTTATGAGATTGTGTTGATGCTATATGAACAAGGCTGCGTGGCAGCATTGCCCCTGCCAACTAGGTTAGAAAGAAAATTGTGGAAAATGGGGTCGAATTGTAAATGAGTGAAGTGTTCAGTGAAAAATGTATATCACGTAAATGTTGTGTGCAACATATATATCACAAAACATGGGGAAAAATTAAATGACTCTTGGCATGTAGAGCACCATTTATTTTTTGAAGGTATATAACAAACATTTATTTTTTGAAAGTATATTTAAGAAAGTACAAATTTGATGACAATGGAAGAATAAATTTGGAAATTTAAATGCATTTTCCATATGGACTGGTAAAAGATAAAAATATATGAAGAGATAAAATTAGGAGATAAGAAATATAAAAATTTAAATGCATTTGTGAACAAAGGGTATAAGTCAATGTAGAGCACCATTTATTTTGAAATATATAAAAAAATAAAAGTCAGTTACATATAAAAAATTAAATGCATTTGTCATACATACTTTGAAAGATAAGAATGTATGAAAACATAAATGTAAAATGAGATAAGAAAACATTTTTATTTGAAATATGTCAAAAAATAAAAGTTCGTTACATACTACTTGAAAATTGGAAATATACAAAAAAATTAAAGTCTCTTGCATATAAATCGGAATTTCAATGCATTTGTCATGTATAATGGGATTGGGGCTCCCGCAAACCATTAGAGAAATATGTACAAGAAACATGATTGTAGAAAAAATATAGAGTGCAATACCTCAAAAAAAAAAATTGAAAGGTATAAGTGTTTGACTACACATCTATATTTAAGAAAGTGGAATAACTGGGTTATAAACAAAGCAGGATGCGATCAGTAGACTTACAGTGAGGGTACATATGAGGCCTTTGGATATTTGCTTGCAGTTGTCATTTCATTGATGTCATCGACGACTATGGTTTCAATGATGTCCTTGATGATTGCTGGAATCCTGGCAACTGCCTGTTGCCTTTCGTTGGCGACCACTTCAATTGCGTTTTGCATCATTCTTCAATGTAGCTTCTCATTGGGACGACGTTGATCTCATTTCGGATTTTTTTTTTGAAAACATTGTTTTCTAATTCATGGAAGTCGATAGAAAGATTACAGAGAGACTGATGAATTTCATCATTTTGTATTGAATATTTGACTAGCCATTCCTGGACATGAGCTTGATCAAATTGAGGGATACTATAAAACTTTTCCAGAGACAAGGCCTTAAACATAGAAACTTGTTTATCGAACTCTTGCCTGGTTAAGGGAAAGGAGTTTACGATTAATTCAGGGTCTTTGAAGTCGTTGGTTTTCCCGACTAAGTCTATATTTGACATCCTTGTGAATGATTTATCTTTCTTCGATATGGCTTGTTCACATGATTGAACAATGAGATGCAAGTTCTTCACTTTTTCTTTCCAACATGCATTTAATTGACCGATCTAGTTTTTGGATGGAATATCTTGTTCTCTTCTTTTCGTTTCTGTCATATTGTTGACAATGGTGCCAAAAGGAATGACCGTTTTTAAAAATAATTTTTTTTCATCTTTTAACTCGGCCTGCAAATGTTCGAGCAAACTATGTGCCCTAGTTCCAAGGGAAGTGAAGGTTTGTGATCTTTTACACGCCTGGGTAACCAATTCCATTCTTTTTTTGATATTATTCTCCACATGTCCTTTAAAAGATATGATCAGGGTGGAGGATGATTTTACGTTGGCTCTAGGGGTGGCAGGCATGTCTATTGCCAAAGGATCGACAAGCAATGGCATACGAATGAAAGTGTCTTGCAATTCCTTGACCTAGTTCTTCAGTTTGACATTCTTGGTATCGATGCCTCTAGTAGAATAATGAAGCACTTCTCTACTCATGGTGTGAAGTTGACATATTTGGGATGGCCACATGTTGGCAAGTTCAACCTCTGAATGAGATTTTCCTTTCTTATTTTTAACATCGTTTTTTTCAATTATCAATTTTTTGGATTGGCTATCAAAAGAAACACTCTGGAACACAAAGGATTCATCTTTGTCAAAATTTTCATTAATGGATATGTCCATTGGATAGCTATGGTGGATTGTGTCTCCAGGCTGATCAAGGAAGAAGATCATACTATCCAGATTAGTGTCAAGTTCCATGTTCTCACTCTAAATTTTCGGCTCTTCTGCCTGCCCCACTTTTTTTTTCTCTTCTTCTCTATTGGAAGCTTGTGAGAACTATCAATTTTAGAGTGAGGAGGGTCGTTATCTCCTACTATGTTTGAAGAACTCTGAGTTTCTTTGTTGTTGTGGTGGATTGTTGGAACGATGCTCCAAGATGTTGTACTTTTTGGAGTGTTATTTGTCTATTGAACACTCTTGTCACCAGGGCTTTCCCCCTGTTGCATGTACAATTTAATGCATCTTTGCATTGTGTCTACGTCGTCGACATCAGAGGAAGGACCATTGTCGTCACTGTCTCTGTTTTTGGATAGGTGTTTATTTAAATAACTATCACCTAATCCAAGTGTTTGTAAATGTTGTTGAAAAATATTACAGGGGTCGAACCCTCTTATGATTTTACATATCTCAGGTTGGAGATGCTAGAATGTGTTGTGAATTCGTCAATTTTGTTAACGTTTTTCAACATGAACTCCCCTACTTTCCAAGGTAGAGGAATGAATTTTATTTTTTTTCTTCATTTGCAACAGATGAAACCAGTAGTTGTATTGTTGTGCTAGTTCTACAACAAACATTATGTCCATAATGTGACATGGAAGGAGAGAAGGCTATTCCGTGGAGCCAAAAATTGTTATGACAGTGTAATTATCTAAATGTTCGAGTGTCCCCTTCTTGTCCAAAAAATTGGTTTCCTGTTCAGATATGCGGGGAGCATCTTCTCCTAATAGCAAAACATTGAAAACAGACATGGAGACATTAAAAACCTCATAAAAATAGTCGAAATCCTTGTGCTTCCATAAGGCTTGGTACCAGAACATTACTGGGTGAAATTCGCAGTTGACATTCTTGGACAGAGACAGTTGTGGAAATCGAGAGCAATGCGCTCTTGCAAAAACTAAATAGGATGACATATAAAATTTCTTTTCCCTTTTGAAGATTGATAATTGGGAACAAATTTCATGGGAAATTAAGTTTCCCCAATAAAAAATGGCTTGTTCGTTGACTGTGAAAAACAAAATATAAAGGGCCATCTGGGAAATAGTTGATGTGGAATCTTGTCCCGTTATTCTTGTAAACAGCCAGGCAATTTTGTGAAATGGATTTCTAAACGAACTAACATGGAAGATTGTAATATCTTCAGGAACTAGAAGCGAGTTTTCCAAAAAATGGGGCAAGAGGTCCAACCCATTATTATTCTTTGCTAGGAACTGTTTGCAATCTTCTCCTCTGAAATTCAATGTGGGCTTCGACAATATTAGCATATGGTGGATGGCTTGAGGTGACAAATAAACATAAGAGTAGTCTCGTAGTGGAATAAATTTTTTTTCTAAAATAAATTTATTGGCACACCAAGAGACTAGGTTGTTACAGTAAAAAACCTCAGGGATACAACCTGCATGAGCAATCCCAGAGGTCCAAATTAGTTGGTTCTCTACGACAGAGGTTGAGTAATAATAATATTCCCTGGACCACTGGAAGTTATGTTCCTCGCACCCGAGGATGTTCATTGTTTCTCCATAGAACTATTGTCGAGTTGATGCCATAGGTTTACGAGAATGTTGGTTTGCTGCAGATGATGGTTTAAATCAACAATTAGAGCCGATAATGTAACTCTCCGCTAAATCTTGGTTAAATTCTTATGAATGGGAAATCTCCTCGAGCCTTTCGTTGATTAATGATGAATTGTTAGCAGTAAAGCTTATTTATTGCATATTTAGAAATGCAAAGGTGGTGGGTACGACGAAGAGGAATTAAGGATTGGAGGTTTCGTGAACGTGCGAAGGCCACGACATGCAAAAGAAATTTCATGATTTTTAAATCAAAACTTGGAAGGGATAATATAACCCCCTTGCAAATCTTGGTTTAATGCGCATCAATAGGAGATCTCCTCGAGCCTTTCTCCCATCAATGACAATCTATACGATTCTTGCAAGATGACATGTTAGAATTAAATGCTAGTAATTCCATAGTTAGAAACTATATATATATATATATATATATATATTATAGACAAGTGTGAAGGTGACGAAGATAGTGGAGAGAAAGGAAAGAATAGAAAGCTCTAAAAAACGGTCGGATGGGATTCAAAAAAGGGTTACGGGGATACTCAAGATAGGCGAGTGTTGCATGGTCAAATTTTATGTATCAGAATTTTTTAGTGCAAAATGTGTGAAATGGATGAGATGATGATGGGGCAGTTCAATGGTCAGTTTGTATATTTTCGGAATTCTAGAAAATTCGGAATTTTTGAGTGCAAAATGTGTAAAATGGAAGAGATGATGATGGGGCAGTTTAATGGTCAGTTTGTATATTTGCGAAATTCCGGCATAGTCAGAATTTTTGAGTGAAAAATGTGTAAAATGGAAGAGATGATGATGGGGCATTTCAGTGGTCGGTTTTTCTATTTGCGAAATTTTGGCAAAGTGGCTAAGTATGGAATAGATAAATTTCAAATTGCATGCCTAGAAATAAAATCTTATACATAATTGGCAATTTCTAATTGCAAAGGAGCATGGGCATAGGAAACAACGACTAAGAACTGAATATTTATTCAACTCGCCAAACTGATGATCCGCCAAAGAAAGTCGAAGAAATGGCGAAGTATGGAAAGAGGACAGACGGGCTTCAAAATGGGGTAACAATGGTTCCACAAAAGATGCGAGGACCCAACGGTTAAATTATATTTCTCGAAATTTTTCAGTGCAAAATATATACCACGAAAGAGGGCATGATAGGTGGATCGTAATACAAAAGAGGGTATTATCTGATTCTGGTTGCAAATTTGTATATTGCGGAAGTGATGGTACTTTTCATAGGCCATGGAACAATAGAAGTCCAATCTAGAGCCCGCCTACCAGGAATTCGCGGTCCGAGACATTTCTGGATATGGAATAGGGAAGCGGTCGGTCGGTGTCACGCTAAAAGATGACAAGTGCCAGTGTGAACCTGCAACACCACCCACGCGTGAAGGCATACATTTTCAAAAAACCAAATAAGTGACGAAAAATATAAAGTTGAGGGAAAAGAGAAATAGAACAAAATTGCGATGTTGGCAGGAACAGAAAACAACGATGAAGAATACAATCTGTGAGTTTACTTGGCTCTTGATTATATGCTTCATCTGCCAATTTTTATATCGCCAAACTACGAGGCATTTTATTAGACAGTCAGCCTGCAAGTCCGGTTGTTGATTTGTATAGTGCAGAAATGTGGGTGTTTTTTGTAGGACACAGAACTATAGAGGATATGATTTTCCCTTTAATATAGCTTCTGTGGGGAAAATGTGGTATGGCTCATTTTATCACTTTTCCATATGTAAATAGAGGAAATCTTGAGCCCACCAGCCCCGAAGCTCGTCTGTCAATTTTTATATTGCGGAGCTCTGAATGTTGTTTGGAGGTCATGGAAAAGTAGAAGTGCAATGTTGACCTAGTCAACGTGCAAGTCTGCGTGTCAATTTGTATATCACAGAAATCTGGGTGCTAGTTGTAGGATACAGAACAATAGAGGGTAAATTTAAAGAAAGGGGCAGGACTCATTGGAAACATGTGAATCCGCCAAGCCATGCTGCAAGTCATTTTCGAAAAAAAAAATGATTAAGTAACCAGAAAGAGAAACTACAGGGAATAAAAGAGTGGAAAAATAGAAAGGCAAAAGGCAGCTTTGGTAAGCACGAATTGGTTTCAAAGAATCCCCATTGTTGCAAAACCATAATTTTCTACTAATTGTCAAAAAATGCATTGTTCAAGATTAGATTTTATTGCAACCCATGTATGTAAGTATGTTCTTGATATATTGTTCCATGACTGCAACATATTAACTTAACTACTAAACTTCATTTTCTACTAATTTCCAACAAATTCTTTGTTGAAGATTAGATTTTATTGGAACATGTGGGTGTAACTGTGTTGTTGATACATTCTTCCATGACTTCAACATATTAACTAAAGTATTAAAATTCTTGCATTATGGGTTGTTAGCATTATAACTTAATAATTGCATGTCTAGAAACAATAATAACGATTTTTCTGCAAGATTGTACATTGGTATTGTTATGTTCTATCTGCATTACAAATAGAATTGAACGTTGGTTTTAAACTATGTAATCCATTTTTTCTTTGCATAAAAGGCTGGTGGATTGACACAGTACATTTTCATATAATTGTTATATGTTCCATATTGGAAAAAATAACCTAAGTAAACACAATATCCAATAAGTATGAGAGCACCGAACCATGCCAATGAGAACAGGCGTTAAATCCATAAAAGAAGCAACAATAAAGAGTCCAAGGCAATTATTTTTTAATAGCAAATCCATTTAAGAAAATAAGAAAAACACCGAGAATTGTGCATCTATCCTTAGAAATTGGACCCAGTTATTCGAGCCAAAAAATTGAACATATCGATGACAAACATAGGCACGGGATCCACAATATGCAACATCCTCACAGTTTTCTCCTCGATGACTCATCATGTGTTGAAATTGATAGTTTTCAGAAGCTTCCCGTGAGGAAGAAGATGAAAAACATTGTAGGGAAAATGTAATAGCCCTTAGCTGAAACCGCCTCTGCATAGTCGAAAAAAATTCAACAGAATAGGTTGCACGTGCAATTTCAGAGGCCCAAATTAGTCCATTATGGATGGAAGGAGATGACTAGTAGAAAAATGTTGTGTAGCAGTGAGAGTTTTGGACCTGATTCCCGAATATGTCAATTGTATATCCAAAGAATAGGACACTAGTCCCGCAAGTGAATAATTTTGTGGCTTGAAATATATCTTTGGGAGCATGAACAGATCGTTACATTACAGTGAAACTCTTCCCCCCAAAATGAACTAATTTGGAACTCTGGAATTCCTATTTTCGCATTGCAAAGAGGCTATTTCAGTTACCATCATTTTCTTTTCTGAAACTACTTTTGTTGTTGTCAGGACCGCCATCACTGAGCCGAGAATTTCCATCTGTTATGGTTGATTTCAATTTGGGTGCAGGAGTGGGCAGAGTCTTTGCATTTCCATCATCCATTTTTGTATCATCACCCATCAGATCAGCTTATTTGAGCTTGGAATTCATGACAACAATCTCTGCGCCAGCCATGAATGCAACTGGGCAGGTTCTCTGAGCAGGCAGGGTTGCCTTGGAATTCTTTGTCTTGAAATATATCTCTCAGTGTACCAAGGTACCATCTCCCTTTTTGCTCTTGGGCGGAGGGAGATGAGTAGTAAGAATATGCCTTGGAATAGTGGAACCTTTGGCCATTATGCCCCAATGTATTTATTGTATCTGGATAGAACTTCCACCACAACTTAACAAGAATTTTCTTTTGCTCAAGATGGTGTTTGAAATGAAAATTGGGGTGGAATAATATAACCGTATGCAAATTATGGTTTAATGTGTATGAATGGAATATCTCCTCGAGCCTTTCGTTGATCAATGACAATCTCTAGGGTTTGTATGGAATGAGTTGTCACCATCACATCTCACTAATTGCATAATTAGAAAAAGTGTGAAGGTGGCGGTGACGACAAAGAGATATTAAGAATTAGAAATTTCTTAAAAGTTCCAACTCGTCGACGCACAAAAAATAGATTGCATCCTGTTTGAAATGAATACTTGGAAAGGATAGAATACTTGTGCACAAATATTAGTTTAATTCATAGTAATGATAAATCTTCTTCGGACTTCCAAACATTGATGACAATCTTAACAGTTACTATAGGATGAACTACTAACATTAAAGCTTAATTATAGCATATCTGAAAATAAGTACGAAGGCAGCAGTAATGGATAATTTTGGTGAAGCGCCACCCAACCCGTGAAACCGATTCCAAGAAATACCTAAGTATGGAAAGCGTTTGGGCAGGTTACAAAAGAAGAAGGACAAAAGATATACCGAGGAGACATGAAGGGTCGATGGTAATATTGCATCTCAGTGACAGATATCGGTCTTCAATTTGTATGTCACAGAATTTTAGTTGTTGTTTGTGCATAGGGGAACAACAGAAGCGCAATGGCGACAGGAAAATTTGTATCTTGTTGAACCTGGGGTTTTGCATATAAAAGCATGAGACATTTGGAAAAAGGACCAAGGAAACAAAAAGCGAAATCATATGAGATGAAGCGGGGTTTGTTTGCAAATTTTTAAATCACGGAAGTCTGGGTGATAGCTGCAGGGGGAAGCACAATGGAAACTCAATGTTAAAACCACCTATGTAGGAACCCGCGTTTCAAAAAGGAAAAGAAGAGAGAAAAGATAAACTAGAAATTTTCAGAAAAAATGAGTAATACACACTAAATAGGTACTATAAAGTATGAACATGAGATGTTATAGAGAATGTACGGATTCCACATTCCATACTTAGCCACTTTTTGGATCGTGGGTTCTCAGACTGGCGGACTCTAAATTGGGCATCCATTGTTCCGTGGCCTACAAATAACATTCATAATTCCATGATATACAAATTGTCTAGTGGACCTGCAGGGTGGGTCACTCTAAATTGGACTCCTTTTGTTTCGTTTCATACAAAAAGTACTCAGAGTTCTGCAATATACAAATTGACAGACGAACTCCAGGTCTAGCAACCTCGAGCATGCAATTGTCTACGGATGCTAATCCCTATTAACTATTGGACATCATCTAAAGACATTCTTTTGAATACTAAATTATTAATATTTAATATTGATATTGTACAATTTAATTAGAGAAGGAGGTTTGTACAATATGAAACAAGGAAGCGGTCGGTCGGTCGAGCTGGTGATATAAAAGTAAGTGAAATATGAATACGTGAATCTGCCAACTTCCTTACCAAGAAATTTTCCGAAAAAAAGGAGCAATACATAAAATCTATTTTTAGAAAGAACGGATATGAGATTTTATAGAGCATGTACTATTCCCACATTCCATACTTAAGCCAATCTTTGGATCGCAAGTACTCAGGTTGGCGGGCTCAAAACTGGGCCTCTATTATTCCATTAGCTACAAATTGATAGGCGGACTTGCGGGTTGGCTCGCTCAACATTGCATTTCTATTGTTTTTTTTCATTCAAACAACACTCAGACCTCTGCCATATACAAATTCACAGATTTACTCCAGGGCTGGCGAGCCCAACCTTCCGATTGTTTATGGATGTTGATCCCTATGAACTATGTAACACTAGCAAAAAACATTATTTTCAAAACTAAAGTATTAATATTAAATATTGTTATTTTACAATTTAATTACATAAATTATAAAAGGATGTGAAATATCTTATTTCAAAGAAAAACCTGCGTAATCGGAAACTTGAGTTCCAAAAAAATTGTATAATATGAAATGGACAAGAGGTCGGTCGGGCTGCTGATATAAAAATGGGTGGAAATATGAACACGTGTATCTGTGAAGTTTCGCACCTACAAAATTTCGCAAGAAACGAGTTATACATACCAAGTATGTACTTTTATAAAGTATGGGCATGAGATTTTATAGAGAATGTATGCAACCCTCATTCCATACTTGGTCACTTTTTGGATCGCGGGTTCTTGGGGCTGACGGGCTCAAAATTGGGCCTTTGTTGTTCCGTTCCCTACAAATAGCACCCAGAGTTCCGCGATATACAAATTGAGGGTTCTCGGTCTATTGGGCTCAAAGTTAGGCGTCTATTTATTTGTATCTTACAAATAGCATCCGAAGCTACAAATTGACAGTCGAAGCTGCGGATTGGGTCCTTCAACATTGTAGTTCTATTTTTATGTGTCTTCTAAACAACATTCAGAGGAAATGAGTAATACATAGTAAATATTTACTTCGAAAAATAATGGACATGAGATTTTATAGAGCATGCACGGATCCCTAATTCCATACTTAGCCACTATTTGGATGGCGGATTCTTAGGTTGGCGGGCTCAAAATTGGGCCTATGTTGTTCCATGCGACAAATAGCATCCACATTTCTATGATATACAAATTCACCAGCGGAATTTATAGCTACTTGAATGTAATGAACCTCAAATTTATTATATTTATCATAAAAAAAAAAAAACTTTTGGTATATTATCTACCAGTTATCTTCGTTTAATCCACTAGCATGACATGTACTTACATTTTATTTTTCTTTGGATAACCTTATGCCATACTAACTTAACACTTAAGAGAGGTTCCCAATGAGTACAAGTATTTTCCTAACTCATATGTTACTATATAGATATGAATATAAAACATGTATCCCCTATACACTAGAATTCGAATTTCCATCTCCCTTGTTTAAGAGATCTGGCTATTTGGACTTTTCACATAAGGTTATATCTCCAAGAGTTAAATGCTTGTACTCTTACCTAGCTATGTCAACATCAGAATTCAAATCATGAATGTAGTACATATCAAGAATGGTTTAAGGTTATTAATGATGATTTAGGAGTGGTTTCAATGTGTTTTTCTTTGATGGCTTCATTTTAGTTATGATACAATTCGTCTCCACCATAACGAATTGAACCCCGACCAATTCCACACCATTCTCTGTATAACTAAACTAACTAAATCTCCTCTTCCTGTTGGGGTAACAGAATGATAATTTAAAAGACAATAGTTTAGCGGTCGTTTAGTTTCACTCGACAGTCATGGATTTATTGTTATTAATTTCGCATCCTCAGCATTAAGGGAGGTGGATGTTTTTGTCAGGAGGAGTTTAAGGATCTTTTCTGAAATTAATTAGGGTCCTCTTAAAACACCAATCCCGATGACTCTCCCACCTGTTTTTCCCAATCCTGGTGCACCAACTTTTCCCTAGCGCATGGGTTGTACCTTCCGTGTTGTAAACAACGGTACTCGTCCCTCTTAGGTTTTGGCGGTCTCCCTTCTTCCCTTGTGACTTCGAAGGAGAGGGTTATCTATTATGCATTGCTCCACAAGGACAGGCTATCACCTTTATGGGAAACTTTGGTGAAGTCGACGACAACATCCAACTACCTGGTAAGTTTTCTAAGGGAACTGTCGTATCTCAAGTTCGAAACCAGAGTTCACCGTTTAGTTCACACAAAGAAAACCTTTTACTTCCTGTAGATATGTTCAGAGTCTACACATTTCCTTTTTTTTTATTTTGGTATTGACTGTAGAAGAGGTTTTCCACTGTATCCGAGAGTCACTACTCTTTACCTCTATGAACCTAAAGTCCTACCTTGCGTCCACTGTTTATGTCCCATGGGATTATTCTGGTTCATTACTTTTTTTTTTACCCTGTGACAACTAATTGTATTTGGGAGTAACTCAGAGTAGCTCAGAAGGGTTTATTCCTACGTCCTGTAAAGGTGTAAGGAGAAAAAATAAGGTCGAGCCGGATTCTTAACGTCTCTGTTTCTCCTCTGTGACTGATGCATAATATTTGTAGTAAGGTGGTGGTTTACCGAGAGTTTATCCCTTAATAAGTTAGGGGAATTTTCACGAGAACTTCTATTGAATTTGTGTATGATGTCATTCCTTATGTTCTTCATTTTCTGTTCGTAAAGGGTTTTTAATTAAATTTTTAACTCTTGAGTTCACAATGCTATTTTACTTTTTTTTTTAAAGTAATAGTTTAATTCTGTATAAATGGGATTCTTTGTATTAATGGTGGGACTCTACCTATTGCGAGGGTACCCACCAAAAGTTCCAGGGACCAACCTCCCCTTACCCAAGGTCGATTACCAGACAAGGGCATGACAACTGGAGGGTGTGGTGTTTCAGCCCCTAAGTTAAGTATACTGGCATAGTTGTGGTTATCAATTTACCCTTACGATTCTATGTTTACAGTCCTACTCTGTACCTTACTAATGTTTTCTGTGATGGCCAAATGTAGGTATGCCCACTTCACAACGCAAGTACCGACCTGTACTCATAATGGCAAAGGTACTCAGGTTTTGAATTGTGGCTCACAACTGGCTTATTAATTCAAACATGGAGGTCATGATTTTGTTCGTAGCATTCTGTTGTTAAGAGTAGCATTACTCATACTCCGATTTCTTGTGCCAGATGTCTGAGGGTTACATCTCATTTTTATTTTTTTTGTTAAAGTTCCATTTAAGGAGATATATATAGTCGAACATGATGTAAGGAAATGACTAATATTTTAATACTAGAATTGGCGAAAACAGATCTAATTTTACTATTGGGGAAACTCTTAAATATGTTAAGCTTAGTATTGGAGGGATATTATTTTTCTATTTGGAATAACTTATCCTCGATGTTCTGTACATTACTTATATAATTCAATTCAGAAATCTTTAAATCAGTTACAATAGCCATCGTTTCTTGACTTTACTAAAGTCTGTATGATTAGTCTCTTGTTAACGCAACTCTTATTTGGAATTTACCCTAAAGGGGATCATTTAAAGGTGGGGTTTCACATCTCCAAATCTCTGTGTCTTGTATATTCTTGTATTTCGATCGATTGCATCTTCAGAATAGATTGCATTTACTCTGTAATTTCTTAAAATAGTTTTTTCTGTAAACTGCGAAGTAAATTTAAAGGATATCCTAATCTTACAACTATTGTTGAGGTATGGTAATACTACAGCCATAAAATTCTTTGTTTCTCTATGCACTCAACATATATAAGGTGTGTCATGCGTTGATAATGTATCGTCGAAATCATTTATTCTCTTTCCTGTAGTATGATCCTAGCATGTATACCCGTTCATTCGGGAATAACAGTTCATATGATATATCGTTAAGTTTAGGGTAGTCTTGATCCTTTGATTGTGTTCATTCCCATATGCTTCATTATTCTGGTTCTATCCAAGTTCGACTATATATGTGATTCTATTTAGGAATTAAAATTGTAGAACGAAATATATATGCTTGTAATAGATTTATCCGTTCATTGATACATATTCAGTTCTACTTAAAGTTTTAGTTTCAGGAAACATTTCCGTAATTAAATCCTACAGTCTATTTGTTGAATTCTATGAGGATATCATATATTTTATATTTACGTACATGTTCTAAATCCATAGTAGAGGTTACTAGGGAATTATTCCAAAAATGATATTTAAACTATTTGATACTATACTGGACTCTATACTTCATGTAATCGAATAGCATTGATATAGGTTATTGAATGCATACCAAATTTAAGGATTCCACTATATCAATAGCCAAATTCATCCCACGGAGGAAGAAATACTGAAATTTAGATACAGTAAAAGACTTGCAACAATTATACGAACATTAAGAACAGATACTAGAAACCATTTCAGTTCAGGTTTAACATGTACATTGCATCCAATATAAAATCATTTAGACAGATAGGGATTAGAGTAGCATATCTGGAAAAAAATCATGGGAATACAAAGGGAACAACCACGTTCCTCCCAACCATAGAACCGAGCAGCCAAGATCACTTGCATAGTTCTCCCCCTAGCCTGACCATGAGTCCATGAGGACAAACTTGGAAAGTCCCTCTTCAGCAGTGTCCTTCAATTCAGTAGCTTCCCCCTTGCCTCACACTCAATCAATGTTCATAATAGCAAGGAAAAAGAAAATCAATAGTCTCTTTCCCAGCATACTTGGCAGTGTCGTGCCTCCTCACATATGCTTATTTATTAATTTCCTAGGTCCTTTTTCCCTCCCATGTAAATTTTCGCAGCCTTCTAAATCTCTAATTTTCAGGGGCTACCGATGGCCAAATCACTGATTTTCCACTTGTAAAAATCATCCTAGGGGTAGTTCCAACATGTTCCCCACTCATGGAGTCATGATCAGCTACTTTTAACATGGTTGTTCCATTTTTCCTCCTGCAATCAATATAAAATATTCTATTTTTATACAAGTGTCATTGTCAAATAGTTAGTTGGGTCAAATCAGATCTCTAGCCAATAGTCATAATAATTTATTACAAATAACAAATTCAGAATTCGTAATTTCCATAAATGGAAAAAAAAAATCAAATTCGAATTTACTAAAAATGGAATAAATTCCCAGCAATTAAAATTTTCAAAAATATTTTATTTTGGGGGATGTCACTTCCTTTCCCCCTTCAATAAAACACTATTCTCAGTGTTCGTCCCTTTCTTGGAATAAGATTGGATGAGATTTCCCCAAATCTCCCTCCAATTCCCAAGTAGCCTCCTCAGAACTAAAGTGCTTACATTGCACCTTTACCTGAGCGACGACTTTGTTCCGAAGTGTTATTTCTCTCTGGTCCAGAATGCGTAGGGGTTCCACCTGGAATTCACCTTCGGGTTCCACCTGTACCAATTTTCAATCAATCATATGAGTAGGGTCGTGAATATACTTTTTCAACAAAGAAACATGAAATACATTATGAATTCTTAGATTGGCTGGAAGTGCAAGTTGATATTCTATGGGTCCAATTCGAGCTAGTATCTTGAAGGGCCCACAAAACCTGGGTGTCAGCTTGGCACAATTCCCTAACTTCAGGGAGCTTTTTCGGGCTTTGACCTTCAGGTAAACATTATCTCCCACTTGAAATTCCATGTGTCTTTTTTTCTGATCCGCATAGCTCTTATGTCTGTCTTATGATTCTTTCAAGTTCTATTATACCTTCCTTACCATGTTCTCCATTTATTGGAGCATATCTGGTCCAACCATGAGTCTGTCAGCCGGGTTATCCCATCTAATTGGAGTTGTACACTTTCTATCGTACAATACTTTGAAAGAGCTCAACTTTGTTGAAGTTTGTTACCCATTATTATATGCAAAATCTACCAAGTGTATATAGTCCTCCCACTTGTTCAGTTTTGTTCTTACGTACATGCAGAGCATATCCTGTATGATTTGGTTTGTCCTTTCAGTTTGTCCATCCGTTTGTGGATGATAATTTGTTTTGAAATTCAAATTGGTATTTAGCCCTACAAACAATTCCTTCCAAAAGGTGGATGTGAATTTTACATCTCTATCTAAAATCACCATTTTAGGAATACCATGCAGTCTAAAAATTTCTTTCATGAATATTTCAACAATGTTTATAGCTTTAAAAGTAGACTTTACAGGAATAAAGTGTGTAGACTTACTGAGTTTATCGATTACAACCATGATATAATCATTATATTTCTGAGTTTTAGGCAAACCTGTTATAAAGTCTAGCGATATGGTCTCCCATTTCCATTATGGTACTGGTAATGGCTATAATAGGCCGGCTGGATGCTGATGCTCAGCCTTAAGCTGCTGACAATATTGGCACCTAGCCAAGTATTCTGTTGTTTTGTCGTTCATATTTGGCCAATAAAATAGTTTCCTAAGTGATGTTATCATTTTTTGGTAACCTAGGTGGCCAGAATATGGTTTCTTATGCACTTCGTCCAAGACTGTTAACTTTAACTCTGTTGAATCTGGTATGTAAGGTATGTTTTTAAATAGTAGCAGTCCCTTCTTGTCGATACTTAGATCTAGTTTATCTGAGTTTTCGGTACTGTTCACTAATTCTACCATTATCTTAGTGTAGTTTTCGTCGTTAATACCTGTCGTCCTTATTCTTTATTCTAGATCACTTTCTGCCCTGCCGATATTCATCTCAAATAACCCATGGACTCTTCTGTTTAAAGCGTCTTCTACTTTATTTTCCTTGCCCTTGATATGTCTGACCTCAAAATCAAATTCTCTCAAGAAGGCTAACCACCTTGCATGTCTTGCATTAAGATTTGGTTGGTTAAACATATATTTCACCCTGCTATTGTCCGTTAATAATAGGAATTTTTTTCCCATTATGTAGTGTTGCCACATCTTTAAGGCGTGTATTACTACTGCCAATTCTAAGTCATGAGTGATAGAATTTCATTTGTGCTCTTTTAATTTCCGGGACTCATAGCAAATAACGTGTCCTTGCTGAGTTAGGACACCAACTAGCCCTTCTTTACTTGCATCAACACATATGATGAAGTCTTTATCTGTGTCTGCTACTTTCAATATGGGTGCAGTTGTCAATAATTCCTTTAGTTTGTTCAAGTTGTCTTGACACTTCTTTGACCAGTTAAACCTGGTTCCTTTATTTTGTAATGATGTGATAGGGTAGGCTATCTTGGAAAACCCTTCTATAAACCTGCAGTAATATCCGATGATTCCCATGAATGACCATATATCTACTACATATTTAGGTGTTGGCCATTATATAGTGGCTTTTATCTTTTCCGGGTCTACGGCAATACCTTTCGAGGAAATGACATGTCCTAAATATTGTATTTATTTTTGATAAAAATCACATTTGTCGAATTTTGCATATAGTTTGTGTTTCCTTAGTGTTTGCAGAACTATTCGTAAGTCTTCATCATGCTCCTCCTTCGTATTAGAATAGACTAGAATATCGTCGATAAATACTACCATGAACTTGTCCAAGTAGTGACTGAAAATACTGTTCATTAGGCACATAAACGTGGTTGGGGCATTAGTGAGTCTAAAAGGTATGACTACGAACTCGTACTATCCATATCTTGTCCAAAAAACAGTTTTGTTTATGTCCTCGTCTTTTATCCGAAATTGATGATAATCAGATCGTAAATCCTATTAGCACTTAGTAAATTTCCTAGAGGTTGAAGAGAAGAAAATCACAAAGGTAACCTTAACCAACCACTTTTAAAGCTGGGATATAGCCCTCCAGCTTCAGAGAGGGATCTCTCTATATGATTTAGCTTTGTTTAATCTCAGATATTAGGCTACTTAAAAGAATTATTGGTTTTTGTTGTAAAGGGTTTTTAGAGTTGGTTGAGACAAATTACACATCCATTGGGCTATGGGGTCTGTATTTAATCAAATCTGAGAAATAACCAGAAACGCCAAAGAAGATTTTCTCAAGGCGAGGTAATACATTCACTGGATCTTTTAGTAATTGAAATGATGAATGGAAGAATAGGTGAGGAAAATAGCTTCAATTGACAAGCAGTTAAGAATTTCTTAAATGAAGATATTAGAAGACAAACATTTAAACCTTTAGAATCGGAAACAGGGTATCAGAGATAAATCCTGCAACATAATGCTATTCATAAAGATTAGATTCAGAAAACAAAATGAATATAGAGAAAGAAAACATTTAACTTAGAAAATCACATCACCAGTGAACATACGCAAGAATCCTGTGAAATGCCTCTTCTTTATTAATGGTGGATATCTTCAAAAATGATACAGTTTTACAGCAACAGGGTGTGTGAATCAACAACCCTCAATACTTCGGAAACTGAAGTATTTATAATACTAAATACAAATGCTCCTCTCATAACTGATCAGGACATGCTCATGATATTTTTAGACTAACTAACTTAACTAATCGAAACTGTTTTGATGACTCAATACAACAATATGATGAATATTAGGGGTAGGCCGTTGGCGAGGCACCTCCGCAGCCTCTTCTGACAGGACAGGTGACTGGATATGACATCTCATCAGCTAATCCAGTAGATCGCACAGCTCTTCCCATCTGATATGACCTGGCACTGTGACTTTAAGAAATCTCCGGTAGACTTCATCCATGTCTGTGTACTTAGAAAATGTGGGCTTGATGACGAATATGTGCTTAATCTCGTGCTGGATACTAATATCCAACTGCAAGGCCTCCATGAATGCTTTTCCTGTGATGCTTCCTTGTACACCTGCAAACTTAGAATTGTCCTTAGACACTTCAGCCAACCTTTTCTTATAATCAGGGAGTGTCATTAATTTGTCATTAATGACCTTCATTCCAGGCAGGCCCTTCCTTTGCAGAGCATCTATCTTGTGGAAAAACTTCTGCACTCCTTGATCCATAACTTGGATTTTCTCCTCAAGCTGAAGCATGAGGCCTCTTTTGGTCAGAACTCTTTTCACCTCCAATATAGCTTTTGTCCTGTCTTCGATCTTCAATTCTTCTAAATCCTCCCTGGTCTTCGAATTCAGGAACCTTATGATTTCATTAGCTTGCGTTGGCATGTCTCCCAGCTCCGTTCTGATTTTCTCCACTGCCTGTTTGCTCCTCTCAAGCAACTCATTTTGTTCAAACATGATTTGAACCATAGGCTAGATCTCATTCATGGACCTGGAAATATCAGTCCACACAATCTCTTTCACCTCTGCCAAAGTTTTCTTTGCCATTGTCTGTTTCTGGAGCTGCTGTAACTCCTTCCTGATTTTCTCATTCACCTGTTTCTCTTTGGACAGACTTGTCTGGAAAGAAGTCTTTAGCTCTTGGAGATTCTCCACTTCTTTCTTGAGCCTGCTAATTTCATACTCTTGCAGGTTCATTCTCTCCATAGACTTGGCGAGGTCTGTTGCTCCTTCTGGTAGTGGCGCTGATGTTGCAGATGGAATGACTATCACTGTTGTTGTGCTCAAGAATGCAATTGGGATAGCACTCAATGGGATGCCTTCCATTGGATTTTCCTGCTCTTTTTCCTTTAACAATCTTTCCATCTCAGCCTCCATCTCCTTTAACTGAGCATTCTGCTCAAGGAGTAATCTCAACATCTCATCTTTTTCACTTTCCTTTTCAGTTATCTCCTTTGCCTGTGGGTCCTCTGTTGGAGGGAGCTTTAGCTGTTTTCTCAATGAGGCGATGTCGGCATTTTTATTTTTAATCATTTCCTCGACAACCTTGACGTTCGCCGGGTCGTAACCAATCTTGACGACCAGTTCTTCCAATGTCTTTATCCTGTTGTCTTTCGCAAAGGAAGATATTTTTTTCCAGCTTCAGTTGAGTCTGGGCATTGCTCAAAGTTATCCAAAACTTAGATGCGGAAGTTGAAGCGTGGGCAAAAGTGTGGAAAATCATCTCCCCCGTTTGCTTGTGAAGAATCATCTGATCTGTCGGATGCACATCCTTTGTTTGAAACTCAAACGTGGCCCTCTTGTAATCAGACATCACCTTGGGATCAGCCACTTGTGCTTGTAGGAATGCCATATGCATCCTACCCTTTTCTGTATCAAACGCCGAAAGGATTCTATGTTGGGCTGTGGATGACTGCTTCTGGAACTGTGCATAGGTGCTTCTTGTGAGCGTCTGATTCTTTTTTCTGATCAAGTCATATTTTTCAAAAATGCCCAGCTTGGGCTTAGTCTTGCTTGGCGGAGTATCCAAGGGAGAATCAGTGGATTTTAATGCCTTTGTTACTTCCTTAAGCTGACTAGAGCCGAAGGGTAGAGTGAATTCCTTGGCCCCAGTGGTGGTCACTGTGGTAGTCACTGTGGTAGCTTCTACTGTTGTGTCAGGAGTTGAGACCGTCTTCGGCTTCTTGGAGTGAATGTGGAATTCCTCTGAAGACACCTCAGTTATAGGAGGAGACGATTCCTGTCGGGGCCTCTTCTCCTTGAGGACCTGAGGTGTCGTAGTGGGTAGAGCGCTTGTTGAGGGCGCCTGTTGTTCCAAGTCTAACAAAGTATCAGGCAGCCATACTGCCTGATTTGCAAATTTTTCGATGTCTGGCTTGGGCTCGTGAGTATACGGGGTATTTTTGGTTTTTACCCTCATGTCTGAAATGATCCCATGCAGATCATAACGCCAGATGAAACTCGTAGAGAATTTCATCCCCTTCAAAATTCGATTTGCTTCTTCCCCTGCGCCTCGGCTGTTGCAAATGAAAGGACCAATTTGACCCTTGATTCTCAGCTGCTGCTTTTTCTTAAGGGAAACAAAGTGAATATCGTCAAAATTCATAATCTACCTTATATATTCTAGTGCAAAGACCCTTACCGGTACATATCGAGGCAGTTTATAAGGTGCCAATTCGCATCCAAAGATTCTAATTTTTGTGTGATTCTGGCATAAATACCAGTCTCTTGTCTGAACGTTGTCCGAGAGGTGGAGGATCCTCTAGACCTCATCATTTATTCGTGGCTTAGGAATGCCATGCAACATACTTACCACAGGGTGGTAAAACTGGTCGATGAACGCTGTGAAGTCGTATTCAACAGAATTGTGTTTCAGGAGAGAAGTCCACGCTGTGACTGGCTGGGGCTTCCCGTCGGCGTCCATCTTTTGCATAGAGAAGTTGAACCTGTCGGATTGGAAATAGAGGAACATGTAAGCCAGAATGGATGAATACCTAAACATGCCTTCGGTGGCGAAATTGACAAACTGCTCATGGATATTATTGGCTAGGAAAGTGTTGTAGTCGAACTGCGTGGTCGGTTGTTCATCATTTGAGAAGATAGATAGAAAGCCCAGGATGGGCTCGTCCACCCACTGATCAGAATAGTACCCAAGCAGGGCACATAAAGAAGAAATAATCTGATTCCCTTTGGTGGAAAACATAGACGAGGGGTACGGGGGATTGGTGGACGAGAGCGGAGCTGAAGTGGGAAGAAAAAGCTCGAAAATCTGAGCTCTTTGTGGGAAAGTCATTTTCTGGTAAAGCTCGGTGAGGACTTCTAAGTTAAAGGGTGACGCAGATTATGCTTGGGTTATTTGTAGCATCTGGTCGATATCTTCAGGGGTGATGAAGAAAAGAACATCTCCGGATGAA
Organism: Picea engelmannii; assembly: GCA_009831015.1. NCBI lineage: Eukaryota > Viridiplantae > Streptophyta > Pinopsida > Pinales > Pinaceae > Picea > Picea engelmannii. The sequence goes on from ML781242.1 coordinate 547,662, forward strand.
TAAAGGATGGCTTTCTGGTCAGGGACATAGTGGGCCTGGCATTGGAGAGAAAACTCGAGGAAATTATGGATTTGAGGGAAGAGATACAGAGGCAAATTGGACTCCCAGAGTCCAATTTCGTCGCTCTGGTCCAGGAAAACCTCTCGGAGCCACGACTAGAGATCAGACAAGTCAAAATTGCATACGGTATCTTCTATTAAGCGGTCTTTATCAACCAGGGGGATTTTATCCAGGTCAACCGGAGGAGGAACGAACAGATTCTCTTCCTCTTTAGCTTGCTTCGTCTTAGATACCATTTCGACAACTGTACCTGCAATAAACAATATGTTAGTGGGGTCGGAAGAGTGTAGGTGAAAGTGATGCGAGAGCGATGGAGGAATAGGAGGTTTCTGGCACGACGGATGAATAATGACTACAAAGGGAAATGGTAGTTTTATTCAAAAATGGGTCGGTCGGACGCCGGAAATCGATCAGTGTGACAACAGGTATGTTATCCCATTATTAATGGGCAACGGTCCACTAGGGATGAAGTGGGAGATGACGGTGGCCGAAGCGTATGGGGGAGTGACGTGGAGGCCGGTGATTGGAGGTAAATTTGTCGACGGGGCTGGCCATGACTGGGAAGAGTAAAGGCCTGACAACAGGGACTGACAACAGTTGTGGGATGGGACTCAGACCCAGAAGCAAGTGGGACAAGTGGACTTAGTGGAGGGTGACGCCAGGGGCGACGGGATGTCAGGTATCAGGTGGGGGATGTGACCTATGGACCAATAGAAACATGCCACATGTAACAAGGGCCCGCCAGAAGGAATATTCATTCCGGACCCCCCCCCTTTGATTAAAAGCAGAACACCAAGGGGAGTCCAGAATCCATCGCGGTCCATTGATCCGCGCGCTCGTTTTATGGCCGTCCAGATCTGCGCGCTCCTTAATACCAATTCCGGACCGCCCCCCTCCATTAAAGGCAGAACGGAGGGGGGGGTCCGGAATTCAATGTGGACCACCGATCTGAGCGCTCGATTCAGAGCCGTCCAGATGTGCGCCTGCGTTATTATCAATTCCAGACCCCCCCCTTCCATTAAAGGCAGAACGTGCGGGGGGGTCCGGAATCCAGTATGAGTCGTGGATTCGTGCGCTCTTCCCTGGACCGTCCAAATCTGTTTGAATGTTATCGAAGATTCCGGACCCCCCCGCTTTGATTAAAAGCATAACACTAAGGGGGGTCTGGAATGCTCGGTGAGTCGTTGATCCAAGCGATGAGATCTGGACCACTGGAAAGTGACCGAAACGTATGTCCGAGGCAGAAATGTCATGGGTAAGGAAAACTTAGGATTAGAGCTTTTTCATGGGTTTTCTTCGATTTTTCTCGTACACACCACCAAGGGGAAAATCATTTCAACTACACTTGGGCATTGGAGTCATTGATGTAGCATTTCTTCATATGGGTTTTATTTGGGCAAGGCAAGCAAAGCAGTTAATCTACATTCTAACCTACTTCATTAGACAAATAACCCGGATTAAACAGTTGG
>ML781242.1:549281-562561 GCA_009831015.1 Picea engelmannii
AATTTGCCAATAAAAACACTAGATACAGATAATATCCATAATATCCAAGTCATAAGTTGATTCCCATAATTTATGGGGTGATAACAGGCGGCTCCACATGGGGATGGTACTTGCCCTGTTAAGTGCCAAGAATCCAGTTTCCTAGTCATTCTGAACCGATCTGTCTAGTAGCCTTCATTGGTTTGATTTTAAGGAAAATATTGAAAAACAGTGATCAGCAGCTTAGGGCCTTCTCTTCGGGCTTCAACCAACTGACCAATGTCCCTCACTTCAGAAAATGCAAGTAAAGACTGAAAATTTAACCGGTATGTACAATGGAGAGTGAGTTCTTCAAATATCTTACTGAGGAGGGATATAATGCTTCAACATTCTGCCATTCATGGGTGCTCCTAGCAGATCTGACCCATCGGCATTGTTTAGCAAAAAGGCATTATTTCCTCTGAAAGCTTGGATCATGTAAGGTCCGGTCCACAGACGATCAAATTTTCCATTCTTTCCCTTGTCCTCGTTCCTGGCATCCCATCTCAACACTAGGTCTCCAAGATCGAAATCATCCTCCTTGGTTTGTTTGTCAAAGATATTCTTAATGTTCTCTTGGATGGCCTGTGTTTTGTTGAAAACATCCTCTCTAGTCTGTTGCAAATGAATCATTTGATTGATTCGTCTCTGGGAGTCATTTGGTTCAGCTTGCATTTCTTGGAGTAACTTCATGAAAGGGACTCCCAAAGAGGTTGGGAACACAGCCTCTGTACTGTAGACCAGTTGATATGGTGACATACCAATTGACCTTTTGGTGGTTAGTCTATCTGCCCATAAGGCAAATACCAGCTTATCATGCCATGATTTTTTATTCTCCTGCAATGTTTTCTTGATGATATTTACCAACGTCTTGTTTGAGGATTCCGCCAGCCCATTCCCCTGAGGGTAGTAGGTTGTGGAATGCCCCAAGCCAATGTGGTAATGACTGCAGAAGTCAATAAGTTTCTTCGACCGAAAGGCAACTGCATTGTTAGTAATGATCTTTCTAGGACAACCAAAACGAGATAAAGTATTATTTTCAAGAAATTTAATAATAACAGCGTCAGTGGATTGCCTGCTTGGTACAACCTCGATCCATTTGGTAAAATAATCGGTGCCTCTAAGAATCCACCTATGTTGGCCCGAAGACGGAGGGTGTATTTCTCCAATGAAGTCAAGTCCCCATTACTGGAAAGGAGCCTCAACTGAAATTGGTTTAAGAGGTAGAGGAAGTTGTTTCCTTTTACCCTCAAATAGTTGGCACCGATGAAAGGCTGTTACTTTCTGATGTACATCTGCAAACAGGGTGGGCCAGTAAAAACCAGCTCTGAGTATTTTGTTCGTTGTAACTTTCCAGTTTAGGTGGCCACCGCATTCACCTGCATGAAACTCCTGCAACACTTTGTCAGCTTCGTCTTTGAGTAAGCAATTTAAAAGAATACCTGCAGGGTCTTTCCAATACAAATTTCCTTCTAAAATACAGAATTTCAAAGCTTTCAACTTTAAAAATCTAGCTTTAGTTTTAGTTAAACCAGGGAGAGATTGTAAATTTTGTAAAACAAAAATAAGGTCTGCATACCATGGAGAGTTGAGAAAAACTTCATTAACGTTTGGAGTCGCCATCTCGCCCTGTTCATCTGCCACGTCTAGAAAATTAATGTCAAGAGCCTAAAAATTAGATTCAACCATCAATTTGGCAAGGCCTTGGCCTTTGATCAGTTTTGTGGGCTTAATCTCTACGTCATATTCTAGAATAACTGCAATCCACTTTCCCCTTCTCCCATCAGGGTTGTCTTGTGTCAAGATATATTTTACTACCGCGTTGGGAATATAAGCTATGATGTGTGAATGAAGAATATAAACCCTGAAGTCTTTTATAGCCTTTACCAAAGCAAAAGTCTACTTCTCCATAATATTGTAGTTTAGGGAAGCTTCTCTTAGAGCCTTGCTGAAGAAAGATATGGGTTGTTCATGCCCATCGCTGTTCTTCTGTAGTAGTACAACTGCTATAGTATTTTCTGAGGCGAAAGAGAAAAGATAGAAATCTTTAGTGAAATCGGGACTGATCAAAACTGGGGCTTCAGTAAGTGCTCGTTTTACCTATTCGAAAGATTGTCTGGACTCAGGATCCCATTTTATTTTGGTGTCCTTTTTTAGCATGTTCATAATGTTTCGGAGGAGCTCAGCTAGATTAGGGATGAACGTTCGAAGAAAGTTAATTTTCCCTATAAAGGACTGTAGTTTTTTGAGGTTTCTTGGGTGTTCTAACTTCAGTATGGCCTCAATTCTGCTGGGGTCGATTCTGATTCCCTCTTTAGAGATGATATGTCCCAAGAGTTTACCCTCTTCTAACCCAAAAAGACACTTCTTGGGTTCAATGAAATCCTGAACCTTCTACACTTTTCGAAAACTCGTCTAAGGTGCCGCATGTGTTCATCATCAGATTGGGAAAACACTATCACATCATCTAAGTAAATGATAATAAACTTACCTGACTCTTCTATGAAGTCGATGTCCATTGCCCTCTGGAAAGTTGCTCCTGCATTCATCAGACCAAAAGGCATCTTCACATACATGAAAGTGCCCCATGGGGTGGTGAACGCGGTTTTTTCCTGATCGTCTTGGTGAACTAGGACGTGGTTGTAGCCTGAGAAACCATCTAACAGAGAAATTTGACTGGACCCGACCACTCTTTGCAGGAGGTGATCCATTTTAGGCAAGGGGTAATTATCCTTCAGGGATGCTTTGTTCAAATTTCGGAAATCTATACAGAGTCTGATATCCTCGGTTTTCTTGTGTGTAGGGACTAAATTATAAACCCACTTAGAGAAACGTAGTGGGACTATGATCTTGGCATCATACATTTTCTTAATCTCATTTTCTATCAAGGGAAGCAACTTGGGATTTATCCTCCTAAGTTTCTGCCTAAATGGTTTTTGGTCTTCCTTTATGGGAATCCTGTGTTGTATAATGCTGGTGTCATAGGCTTTCAAATCTTCATAGCTCCAGGAAAAAATGTCTGAATATTCCTTGAATAGCTCAATGTACTTAAGCTCCTGTTCTGGGGGTAGAGATTTTGACAGTTTAACCATCTTAGGTTTCTCTTCAGTTCCTATATTGCAGTCTTCTACTTCTTGCCCATGGGATTCTATTTTTGGTTTCTTAGCTACATCATCGTTGTCAAATAGATCTTCTAACGGGACAAGACCTCTAGGTAAAACATTGCTTTTAAATTGTAAAATATTGGAATCTATTTCGTCATCTCCTAACTTTCCTGAATCTACTGTAACTACTGTGTTTACATTATTCACACTATCCATTTCAAATTCAGAATTATTTACATTCTCGTTTTCATTTTCTACATCTATGTTTGTACATTCAAAATTGTTCTTGCATTGCAGAAAGTCCTCTATCTGATCGTCATTTCCAAACACTTGCCAGTACCTGATATTATCGGGCACTGTCGGTCTACACTTTACTTCAACAGTGTATGAGCGAGTTTGGCGGAAAGGAATATTGCATGACGCAGCTGACGTAGCCAACCCGTCGGCCAGGATATTCTGTCCTCTTGGCATCACCTACAAGTCAACCTCGTTAAAACACTTCAACGCATCAAGAATAGCATTACGGTAGGCTCTAAGGCGTGGATGTTTAGCAGCATATTCACCTTTAATTTGTTTAATAATTAGTTCAGAATCACCCCTTACCATTATTTTTTTAGCACTGACTTTTCTCAACAACTTCAGACCAAGCATCAATGCTTCATACTCGGCCACGTTGTTAGTGCAGTGGAAATTTAACTTATAGGAATGATTTTCTGAATACCTTTTTCAATGATTATGCAACCAGACTCCTACTCCTGCTCCTTCTTTACTCACAGCCCCGTCAAAATCCATACTCCAGAAATCAGCGGGAAAGTCTTCAGTGATCATATTTTCTATCTTTGTTGCCTCGCCGCTTTCTGGACCTTCATCTTGACTAGCTACATCTTCTATTAGCTGAGTATCTACCTCTTCAGTATCCCCATCATTGTACAAGATGAATGAATCTAAATCAGAATGGGCAGAGTAAAGGGGGTAATTATGAGGTTTTTCTTGACTGCTGACCATATATTTCATCAGTGTTTCTCTGTATAACCTCCTATGTTGTCCAAACACTGGGATAGTGGCGTAAGACATATCCAGCTGCAAGGTTCCTTTCAACTTAGCCCCCCAAGACCGGGACAAAAACATACCATACTTTGGTGGGATTTCAACAACCACCACGTCCATTACCATGCTTTTTGAAGGGATCTGAACCAGGGTGACGCACAAATATTTAATCAAACCGATGCATTTGATTTTGCTGGAGTCAAATGAGTGGAGATCTTTGTACGGCCTAGTGACCTCTAGTCCCAGTTTCTCCATTACTGCTTTAGGCATCAAATTATGTGAGGCGCCTGAATCCAACATGGCGTTATGAAATATCAAATTGTGTATTTTCAAACTGATGTACAAGGGGGCTACGTCACCGGTATCGTCCCGACCATTCACTTCAGGTCTGAAAAGGAGCTCAGGATGATCATCAGCGAGGTTCACCGTGTCTGAATGAGTTACTGACCCAATAGTCAAAGCTTTGGTGCCTATGTCAGGTTCGATGGCTAACGCTTTTAGTACCTGTGAACGATAACCGCCTCGGCTTATCAGCTCCGTTAGTGGGACGGGAATTTTAATTTTGGCCAATTCTGCCTCCAGGCTAAAAGGAGCGGGAGTTCGGGTCTGACTCGTTGATTCTGGTTGGTCCACCACATCCTTCCGCTCAGAAGTACTGGGCAGATTAACAGGTGAAACTTTGGGCTGTGCCTGTCTTTTTAGTATGGTGATGTTTTTTTTCACCGGAGCGCCAGCTTTATTATTATCAAGGGCCTTATCGGGAGTCTTTTCGGTAGAAGGTTCAGGGGTTTTCTTGGATTCGACTGCTTTCTGTGTTTCGGTCGCCTTCTTGGGTGAGGCCTCAACTTTCTTCCTGCTGCGCAGATCATACTGCCTGTGTCCCTTCAGAATATAATTCTCAAGGACCTGTTGGGCTTCATCTCCAGTTTCTTCACTTATATTTATTTGATCCAGCAGAAAAAGTTCCTCCTCTTCTCGAGTGAGGAAAATGGCCTCATTATCGTGAATGCCCATAAGGTTGATATGAGTGTCCTCCAATTCTTCATTTACTTCCCCCCCATCATCAGCATAGTTTTCCTGCAAGGGAGGTCTGATCGGCTGATCAGGGCCTCTCTGATCTCTTTGGTCCCTTTGATCCCTAGGATCCCTAGGATTTCTTTGTCGTATTTGCGGGGGGTTTCTTCTAAAGTTTGGGTTTCGAATCCGAGGAGCAGGTGCGTTGTCCCTGGGAGGGTTTCTGTCGGACAAACTTATTCGTTCTATCATTAATTCCACTGTTCGGGCCAGAGAATCCAGCTTGGAATCTGTGGTCGACATGGAAGGTTCTTCTTTGATGGTGACCCTTCTTTATGACCTTTGTCGGGCCCGTTTCACCAACAGATTTGCCTCTACACTAATAGCACTTTTCTGCATGTCTTCAAGGGTGGCATCGTTTCTTTCTCTCAATTGGTAAGACATGTCAGCGTCGAATCCATCTGGGAATTTAATCAAGGCCAAACCTTGGGGAGGTTTGATTTCAGTTGGGATTGCATTATACAAATTGTTAAAACGCGTGCAATAATCTTGGACAGATTCACCTTGATTTCTCTTTATATTCTCGTATTCTGACAGTATCTAGAGAGGGTTTTTCTTTACCTCCTATCTGTCAAGAAATATCCTTTGAAACGCGACAAGGTCGGGGATTGATGCAGCGGGTAGGGCTTTGAACCATTTCTTGACATCCCCTGTCAGACTTTGGGTGAACAGTCTCATCTGAACGTCGACTTCGTCGACTTCTTGTAAATCCAAGTAGTCATTCATTTTATCCACATGTTGTTGTGCATTTAATGTTTCGGTTGCATCGAACTGTGGAAGTCTATTCTGGTAGTCTTGGGGCATGGAATGCAGTGGTGTGGCTAACACCAAAGGGGCATATCGAGCGGCCATGATGGGTGGAGGAGGTGGGACGACGACCTGGATGGTTGGAGAGGGGGTGACGGAATACGAGGTCGATGAGGGATTAGACGGCACTGAGATAATGATTTGCAGTTTAGTCGTAGGGGACAAAACTTCGGGGGTTCGAGGTTGCACCACAGTTGGGTCAAAGATGAGCCTAGACACAAAAGTGTTAGACCATGTTCTAATCAAGTTTCGTTGCGGAAGAAAATCAAGATCAAGATTTTCAACGATATCAGGTTCTCCGGAAAAGGAAGGAGACTTACGAGGGGGAGTTTGACTCACTGAACTGGTAGTTAGGGTCTTTCGTCTCAGCAACTGTTCAGGATTGTCTATCGCGGTGGAGGGTTCTGGGTCGGGGTGAGATCGCTTGTGAAATTTCTTGGGAGCCAGAACTCTTTTTGGTTTATATATATATATATATATTTTTGATTTTATGGTGAGGGAAACTAGGGGAGATTCCTATGTTGACGTCGTCTAGCTTCCAATTGTTCCTAAGAAGCTATGTCTTGTTCAATGGCTGCCCATGAACATTCGAGTTCTTCCTGGTTGTGGGCAGTTTTGAGGATTATGTCAAAAAGGTTTGACGCGATATGCGTTTGATTCGCTAGTCTAGGCTCAATATTAGGTTGTATTGTTGCAGGAACAGTCATAGAGGGACAATAAAAAAAAGAAGGGGAAAATCTTTAAAGGGAGATTCTGAAAATAATATGTACAGATTTAATCAGCCTCTAATCACTACTTTCTTCTCAGAGTCAAACTTTCTTTAGGGGAAGAAAAGTGAGGTATTCAGTTTTAGTTCGTCCCCGGTGGAGTCGCCATTTATGTTAGCACTTAGTAAATTTCCTAGAGGTTGAAGAGAAGAAACTCACAAAGGTAACCTTAACCAACCACTTTTAAAGATGGGATATATCCCTTCCAGCTTTAGAGAGGGATCTCTCTATATGATTTAGCTTTGTTTAATCTCAAATATTAGGCTAGTTAAAATAATTATTGGTTTTTGTTGTAAAGGGTTTTTAGAGTTGGTTGAGACAAATTACACATCCATTGGGCTATGGGGTCTGTATTTAATCAAATCTGAGAAATAACCAGAAACGCCAAAGAAGATTTTCTCAAGGCGAGGTAATACATTCACTGGATCTTTTAGTAATTGAAATGATGAATGGAAGAATAGGTGAGGAAAATAGCTTCAATTAACAAGCAGTTAAGAATTTCTTAAATGAAGATATTAGAAGAAAAACATTTAAACCTTTAGAATCGGAAACAGGGTATCAGAGATAAATCCTGCAACATAACGCTATTCATAAAGATTAGATTCAGAAAACAAAATGAATACGGAGAAAGAACACATTTAACTTAGAAAATCACATCACCAGTGAACATAAGCAAGAATCCAGTGAAATGCCTCTTCTTTATTAATGGTGGATCTCTTCAAAAATGATACAGTTTTACAGCAACAGGGTGTGCGAATCAACAACCCTCAATACTTCAGAAACTAAAGTATTTATAATACTAAATACAAACGCTCCTGTCATAACTGATCAGGATGTGCTCATGCTATTTTTAGACTAACTAACTTAACTAATCAGAACTGTTTTGATGACTCAATACAACAGTATGCTTAATATCAAGGGTAGGTCGTTGGCGAGGCGCCTCCGCAGCCTCTTCTGACAGGACAGGTGACTGGATACGATAGCTCATCAACTAATCCAGTAGATCGCACAGCTCTTCCCATCTGATATGACCTGGCACTATGACTTTAAGCAATCTCCAGTACACTTCATCCATGTCTGTGTACTTAGCAAATGTGGGCTTGATGACGAATATGTGCTTAATATCGTGGTGGATACTAATATCCAACTGCAAGGCCTCCATGAATGCTTTTCCTGTGATGCTTCCTTGTACACCTCCAAACTTAGAATTGTCCTTAGACACTTCAGCCAACCTTTTCTTATAATCAGGGAGTGTCATTAATTTGTCATTAATGACCTTCATTCCAGGCAGGCCCTTCCTTTGCAGAGAATCTATCTTGTGGAAAAAATTATGCACTCCTTGATCCATAACTTGGATTTTCTCCTCAAGCTGAAGCATGAGGCCTCTTTTGGTCAGAACTCTTTTCACCTCCAATATAGCTTCTGTCCTGTCTTCGATCTTCAATTCTTCTAATTCCTCCCTATTCTTCGAATTCAAGAACCTTATGATTTCATTAGCTTGCACTGGCATGTCTCCCAACTCCATTCTGATTTTCTCCACTGCCTGTTTGCTCCTCTCGAGCAACTCATTTTGTTCAAACTTGATTTGAACCATAGGCCAGATCTCATTCATGGACCTGAAAATATCAGTCCACACAATCTCTTTCAGCTCTGCCAAAGTTTTCCCTGCCATTGTCTGTTTCTGGAGCTGCTGTAACTCCTTCCTGATTTGATCATTCACCTGTTTCTCTTTGGACAGACTTGTCTGGAAATAAGTCTTTATCTCTTGGATATTCTCCACTTCTTTCTTGAGTCTGCTGATTTCAGACTCTTGCAGGTTCATTCTCTCCATAGACTCTGCGAGGTCTGTTGCTCCTTCTGTTAGGGGCGTTGATGTTGTAGATGGAATGACTGTCACTGTTGTTGTACTCAAGCCTGCAATTGGGATAGCACTCAATGGGATGCCTTCCATTGGCTTTGCCTGCTCTTTTTACTTTAACAGTCTTTCCATCTCAGCCTCCATCTCCTTTAACTGAGCATTCTGCTCAAGGAGTAATCTCAACATCTCATCTTTTTCACTTTCCTTTTCAGCTATCTCCTTTGCCTGTGGGTCCTCTGTTGGAGGGAGATTTAGCTGTTTTCTCAATGAGGCGATGTCGGAATTTTTCTTTTTAATCATTTCCTCGGCATCCTTGACATTCGCCGGGTCATAACCAATCTTGATGACCAGTTCTTCCAATGTCTTTATCTTGTTGTCTTTCATGAAGGAAGATATTTTTCTAGCTTCAGTTGAGTTTGGGCATTGCTCAAAGCTATCTGAAACTTAGATGCAGAAGTTGAAGCGTGGGCCAAAGTGTGGAAAATCATCTTCCCCATTTGCTTGTGCAGATCCATCTAATCTGCCAGATGCACATCCTTTGTTTGCAACTCAAACGTGGCCCTCTTGTAATCAGACATCACCTTGGGATCAACCACTTGTGCTTGTAGGAATGCCATATGCATCCTACCCTTTTCTTTATCAAATGCCGAAAGGATTCTATGCTGGGCTATGGATGACTGCTTATGGAACTGTGCATAGGTGCTGCTTGTGAGCGTCTGATTCGTTTTTCTGATCAAGTCATATTTTTCAAAAATGCCCAGCTTGGGCCTAGTCTTTCTTGGCGGAGTATCCAAGGGAGAATCAATGGATTTTAATGCCTTTGTTACTTCCTTAAGCTGACTAGAGCCGAAGGGTAGAGTGAATTGCTTGGCCCCAGTGGTGGTCACTTTGGTAGTCACTGTGGTAGCTTCTACTGTTGTGCCAGGAGTTGAGACCGTCTTCGGCTTCTTGGAGTGAATATGGAATTCCTCTGAAGACACCTCAGTTACAGGAGGAGACGATTCTTGTCGGGGCCTCTTCTCCTTGAGGATCTGAGGTGTGGTAGCGGGTAAAGCGCTTGTTGAGGGTGCCTGCTCTTCCAAGTCTAACAAAGTATCAGGCAGCCATACTTCGTGATTCGCAAATTTTTCGATGTCTGGCTTGGGATCGTGAGTATACAGGGTATTTTTGTTTTTTACCCTCATGTCTGAAATGATCCCATGCAGATCATAACGCCAGATGAAACCCGTAGAGAATTTCATCCCCTTCAAAATTCGATCTGCTTCTTCCCCTGCGCCTCGGCTGTTGCAGATGAAAGGACCAATTTGACCCTTGATTCTCAGCTACTGCTTTTTATTAAGGGAAACAAAGTGAATATCGTCAGAATTCATAATCTGCCTTATATATTCTAGTGCGAAGACCCTTACCGATACATATCGAGGCAGTTTATAAGGCGCCAATTCGCATCCAAAGATTCTGATTTCTGTGTGATTCTGGCATAAATACCAGTCTCCTGTCTGAACATTGTCCGAGAGGTGGAGGATCCTCTGGACCTCATCATTTATTCGTGGCTTAGGCATGCCATGCAACATACTTACCACAGGGTGGTAAAAGTGGTCGATGAATGTTGTGAATTCGTATTCAACATAATTGTGTTTCAGGAGAGAAGTCCATGCTGTGACTGGCTGGGGCTTCCCGTCGGCGTCCATCTTCTGCATGGAGAAGTTGACCCTCTCGGCTTGGAAATAGAGGAATATGTAAGCCAGAATGGATGAATACCTAAACATGCCTTCGGTGGAGAAATTGACGAACTGCTCATGGATATTATTGGCTAGGAAAGTGTTGTATTCGAACTGCGTGGTCGGCTGTTCATCATTTGAGAAGATAGATAGAAAGCCCAGGATGGGCTCGTCCACCCACTAATCAGAATAGTACCCAAGCAGGGCACACAGAGAAGAAATAATCTGATTCCCTTTGGTGGAAAACATAGACGAGGGGTACGGGGGATTGGTGGACGGGAGTGGAGCTGAAGTGGGAAGAAAAAGCTCGAAAATCTGAGCTCTTTGTGGGAAAGTCATTTTCTGGTAAAGCTCGGTGAGGACTTCTAAGTTAAAGGGTGACGCAGATTATGCTTGGGTGATTTGTAGCATCTGGTCGATATCTTCAGGGGTGATGAAGAAAAGAGCATCTCTAGATGAAGAAAGGATGGCTTTCTGGTCATGGACGTAGTGGGCCTGGCATTGGAGAGCAAACTCGGGGAAATTATGGATTTGAGGGAAGAGATACAAAGGCAAATTGGACTCCCAGAGTCCAATTTCGTTGCTCTGGTCCAGGAAAACCTCCCGGAGCCACGACTGGAGATCAGAGAAGTCAAAACTGCATATGGTATCTTCTATTAAGAGGTCTTTATCGACCAAGGGGATTTTATCCAGGTCAACCAGAGGAGGAACGAACGAATTCTCTTCCTCTTCAGCTTGCTTCATCTTAGATACCATTTCGGAAACTGTACCTGCAATAAACAATATGTTAGTGGGTTCAGAAGACTGTAGGTGAAAGTGATGCGAGAGCAATGGAGGAATAAGAGGTTTATGGCACGACGGATGAATAATGACTACAAAGGGAAACGGTAGTTTTATTCAAAAATGGGTCGGTCGGACGCGGGAAATCGATCAGCGTGACAACGTGTATGTTATCCCATTATTAATTGGCAACGGTCCACTAGGCATGAAGTGGGAGATGACGGTGGCCGAAGCGTACGGGGGAGTGACGTGGAGGCCAGTGATTGGAGGTAAAGTCTCCGACGGCGCTGGCCATGACTAGGAAGAGTGGAGGCCTGACAGCAGGGACTGACAGTAGTTATGGGATGGGACTCAGACCCGGAGGCAAGTGGGACAAGTGGACTTAGTGGAGGGTGACGCCAGGGGCGACGGGATGTCAGGTATCAGGTGGGGGATGTGACCTCTGGACCAATAGAAACATGGCACATGTAACACGGGCCTGTCGGAAGGAATATTGATTCCGGACCCCCCCCTTTGATTAAAAGCAGAACACCAAGGGGGGTCTGGAATCCATCGCGGTCCGTTGATCCGCGCGCTCGTTTTATGGCCGTCCAGATCTGCGTGCTCCTTAATACCAATTTCGGACCCCCCCCCCCTCCATTAAAGGCAGAATAGAGGGGGGGGGTCCGGAATTCAATGTGGACCACCGATTTGAGCGCTGGATTCAGAGCCGTCCAGATGTGCGCCTGCGTTATTATCAATTCTGGAAACCCCCCTCCATTAAAGGAAGAACGGGCGGGGGGGTCCAGAATCCAATATGAGCCGTGGATTCACGCGCTCTTCCCTAGACCGTCTAGATCTGTTTGAATGTTATCGCAGATTCCGGACCCCCCCCCCCTTTGATTAACAGCAGAACACTAAGGGGAGTCCGGAATGCTCTGTGAGCCGTTGATCCGAGCGATGAGATCTGGACCACTGGAAAGTGACCGAAACGTATTTCCGGGGCATAAATGTCATGGGTAAGGAAAACTTAGGATTAGAGCTTTTTCATGGGTTTTCTTCGATTTTTTTCATACACACCACCAAGGGGAAAATAATTTCAACTACACTTGGGCATTGGAGTCATTGATGTAGCATTTCTTCATATGGGTTTTATTTGGGCAAGGCAAGCAAAGAAGTTAATCTACATTCTAACCTACTTTATTAGACAAATAACCCGGATTAAACAGTTGGGTTAAGATTTTATTCTTCCTAAGGGGTATCTGACTAGGATTAAACAGTCTGGTCAGACTTATTCACTAAGTCTATCCTAGGGGCTATCTGACCAGGATTAGATGGTCTGATCAGATGTATTCACTAGATCTAACCTAGGGGCTATCTGACCAGGATTAGACAGTCTGATCAGATGCATTCACTAGCCTATCAACATTGAAAATTTAAAAGGACTTGATCATGCTTGAAAGGTATGACCAAGTCACTATTATTGCATGGGGCTTTGTTTTAATTCTTTTTGCCCTCTTTTCCTTTCTTTTTCTTTTTTTCTTTTTCTTTTGCAAAATGAAAATCAATTTGCCAATAAAAACACTAGATACAGATAATATCCATAATATCCAAGTCATAAGTTGATTCCCATAATTTATGGGGTGATAACAAATCCAATTTTGAAAATATCTCGGCCCATCCTACTTGATCGAACAAATCATTTATCCTTTGTAAGGGGTATTTATTCTTAATAGTCATTTTGTTCAGTTGTCTATAATCGATACATAGTCTTAGAGTACCGTCTTTCTTTTTCACAAAGAGGATTGATGCCCCCCAAGGTGAGACACTCGGTTTGATATACTCTTTGTCCAACAATTCCTATAATTGTATTTTTAATTTTGTCAGTTCTGGTAGATTCATTTGGTAAGGCGCTTTTGAGATAGGGGCTGAACCGGGTAGTAGGTCTATGGAGAAGTCTATTTCCCTTCTAGGGGGTAATTCTAGTATCTCATCCACAAACATGTCTCTGAAATCACGTAGGACAACAAAGTCTTCCAACTTTGGCTTATCCTCTTTTTCTGCTAGATTCGTCACTTGGATGGCATAAACTTGACATCCCTTTCTCATACATTTATTTAGTTGCATC
>ML781242.1:562611-589866 GCA_009831015.1 Picea engelmannii
AAAATGCATTGTTCAAGATTAGATTTTATTGCAACCCATGTATGTAAGTATGTTCTTGATATATTGTTCCATGACTGCAACATATTAACTTAACTACTAAACTTCATTTTCTACTAATTTCCAACAAATTCTTTGTTGAAGATTAGATTTTATTGGAACATGTGGGTGTAACTGTGTTGTTGATACATTCTTCCATGACTTCAACATATTAACTAAAGTATTAAAATTCTTGCATTATGGGTTGTTAGCATTATAACTTAATAATTGCATGTCTAGAAACAATAATAACGATTTTTCTGCAAGATTGTACATTGGTATTGTTATGTTCTATCTGCATTACAAATAGAATTGAACGTTGGTTTTAAACTATGTAATCCATTTTTTCTTTGCATAAAAGGCTGGTGGATTGACACAGTACATTTTCATATAATTGTTATATGTTCCATATTGGAAAAAATAACCTAAGTAAACACAATATCCAATAAGTATGAGAGCACCGAACCATGCCAATGAGAACAGGCGTTAAATCCATAAAAGAAGCAACAATAAAGAGTCCAAGGCAATTATTTTTTAATAGCAAATCCATTTAAGAAAATAAGAAAAACACCGAGAATTGTGCATCTATCCTTAGAAATTGGACCCAGTTATTCGAGCCAAAAAATTGAACATATCGATGACAAACATAGGCACGGGATCCACAATATGCAACATCCTCACAGTTTTCTCCTCGATGACTCATCATGTGTTGAAATTGATAGTTTTCAGAAGCTTCCCGTGAGGAAGAAGATGAAAAACATTGTAGGGAAAATGTAATAGCCCTTAGCTGAAACCGCCTCTGCATAGTCGAAAAAAATTCAACAGAATAGGTTGCACGTGCAATTTCAGAGGCCCAAATTAGTCCATTATGGATGGAAGGAGATGACTAGTAGAAAAATGTTGTGTAGCAGTGAGAGTTTTGGACCTGATTCCCGAATATGTCAATTGTATATCCAAAGAATAGGACACTAGTCCCGCAAGTGAATAATTTTGTGGCTTGAAATATATCTTTGGGAGCATGAACAGATCGTTACATTACAGTGAAACTCTTCCCCCCAAAATGAACTAATTTGGAACTCTGGAATTCCTATTTTCGCATTGCAAAGAGGCTATTTCAGTTACCATCATTTTCTTTTCTGAAACTACTTTTGTTGTTGTCAGGACCGCCATCACTGAGCCGAGAATTTCCATCTGTTATGGTTGATTTCAATTTGGGTGCAGGAGTGGGCAGAGTCTTTGCATTTCCATCATCCATTTTTGTATCATCACCCATCAGATCAGCTTATTTGAGCTTGGAATTCATGACAACAATCTCTGCGCCAGCCATGAATGCAACTGGGCAGGTTCTCTGAGCAGGCAGGGTTGCCTTGGAATTCTTTGTCTTGAAATATATCTCTCAGTGTACCAAGGTACCATCTCCCTTTTTGCTCTTGGGCGGAGGGAGATGAGTAGTAAGAATATGCCTTGGAATAGTGGAACCTTTGGCCATTATGCCCCAATGTATTTATTGTATCTGGATAGAACTTCCACCACAACTTAACAAGAATTTTCTTTTGCTCAAGATGGTGTTTGAAATGAAAATTGGGGTGGAATAATATAACCGTATGCAAATTATGGTTTAATGTGTATGAATGGAATATCTCCTCGAGCCTTTCGTTGATCAATGACAATCTCTAGGGTTTGTATGGAATGAGTTGTCACCATCACATCTCACTAATTGCATAATTAGAAAAAGTGTGAAGGTGGCGGTGACGACAAAGAGATATTAAGAATTAGAAATTTCTTAAAAGTTCCAACTCGTCGACGCACAAAAAATAGATTGCATCCTGTTTGAAATGAATACTTGGAAAGGATAGAATACTTGTGCACAAATATTAGTTTAATTCATAGTAATGATAAATCTTCTTCGGACTTCCAAACATTGATGACAATCTTAACAGTTACTATAGGATGAACTACTAACATTAAAGCTTAATTATAGCATATCTGAAAATAAGTACGAAGGCAGCAGTAATGGATAATTTTGGTGAAGCGCCACCCAACCCGTGAAACCGATTCCAAGAAATACCTAAGTATGGAAAGCGTTTGGGCAGGTTACAAAAGAAGAAGGACAAAAGATATACCGAGGAGACATGAAGGGTCGATGGTAATATTGCATCTCAGTGACAGATATCGGTCTTCAATTTGTATGTCACAGAATTTTAGTTGTTGTTTGTGCATAGGGGAACAACAGAAGCGCAATGGCGACAGGAAAATTTGTATCTTGTTGAACCTGGGGTTTTGCATATAAAAGCATGAGACATTTGGAAAAAGGACCAAGGAAACAAAAAGCGAAATCATATGAGATGAAGCGGGGTTTGTTTGCAAATTTTTAAATCACGGAAGTCTGGGTGATAGCTGCAGGGGGAAGCACAATGGAAACTCAATGTTAAAACCACCTATGTAGGAACCCGCGTTTCAAAAAGGAAAAGAAGAGAGAAAAGATAAACTAGAAATTTTCAGAAAAAATGAGTAATACACACTAAATAGGTACTATAAAGTATGAACATGAGATGTTATAGAGAATGTACGGATTCCACATTCCATACTTAGCCACTTTTTGGATCGTGGGTTCTCAGACTGGCGGACTCTAAATTGGGCATCCATTGTTCCGTGGCCTACAAATAACATTCATAATTCCATGATATACAAATTGTCTAGTGGACCTGCAGGGTGGGTCACTCTAAATTGGACTCCTTTTGTTTCGTTTCATACAAAAAGTACTCAGAGTTCTGCAATATACAAATTGACAGACGAACTCCAGGTCTAGCAACCTCGAGCATGCAATTGTCTACGGATGCTAATCCCTATTAACTATTGGACATCATCTAAAGACATTCTTTTGAATACTAAATTATTAATATTTAATATTGATATTGTACAATTTAATTAGAGAAGGAGGTTTGTACAATATGAAACAAGGAAGCGGTCGGTCGGTCGAGCTGGTGATATAAAAGTAAGTGAAATATGAATACGTGAATCTGCCAACTTCCTTACCAAGAAATTTTCCGAAAAAAAGGAGCAATACATAAAATCTATTTTTAGAAAGAACGGATATGAGATTTTATAGAGCATGTACTATTCCCACATTCCATACTTAAGCCAATCTTTGGATCGCAAGTACTCAGGTTGGCGGGCTCAAAACTGGGCCTCTATTATTCCATTAGCTACAAATTGATAGGCGGACTTGCGGGTTGGCTCGCTCAACATTGCATTTCTATTGTTTTTTTTCATTCAAACAACACTCAGACCTCTGCCATATACAAATTCACAGATTTACTCCAGGGCTGGCGAGCCCAACCTTCCGATTGTTTATGGATGTTGATCCCTATGAACTATGTAACACTAGCAAAAAACATTATTTTCAAAACTAAAGTATTAATATTAAATATTGTTATTTTACAATTTAATTACATAAATTATAAAAGGATGTGAAATATCTTATTTCAAAGAAAAACCTGCGTAATCGGAAACTTGAGTTCCAAAAAAATTGTATAATATGAAATGGACAAGAGGTCGGTCGGGCTGCTGATATAAAAATGGGTGGAAATATGAACACGTGTATCTGTGAAGTTTCGCACCTACAAAATTTCGCAAGAAACGAGTTATACATACCAAGTATGTACTTTTATAAAGTATGGGCATGAGATTTTATAGAGAATGTATGCAACCCTCATTCCATACTTGGTCACTTTTTGGATCGCGGGTTCTTGGGGCTGACGGGCTCAAAATTGGGCCTTTGTTGTTCCGTTCCCTACAAATAGCACCCAGAGTTCCGCGATATACAAATTGAGGGTTCTCGGTCTATTGGGCTCAAAGTTAGGCGTCTATTTATTTGTATCTTACAAATAGCATCCGAAGCTACAAATTGACAGTCGAAGCTGCGGATTGGGTCCTTCAACATTGTAGTTCTATTTTTATGTGTCTTCTAAACAACATTCAGAGGAAATGAGTAATACATAGTAAATATTTACTTCGAAAAATAATGGACATGAGATTTTATAGAGCATGCACGGATCCCTAATTCCATACTTAGCCACTATTTGGATGGCGGATTCTTAGGTTGGCGGGCTCAAAATTGGGCCTATGTTGTTCCATGCGACAAATAGCATCCACATTTCTATGATATACAAATTCACCAGCGGAATTTATAGCTACTTGAATGTAATGAACCTCAAATTTATTATATTTATCATAAAAAAAAAAAAACTTTTGGTATATTATCTACCAGTTATCTTCGTTTAATCCACTAGCATGACATGTACTTACATTTTATTTTTCTTTGGATAACCTTATGCCATACTAACTTAACACTTAAGAGAGGTTCCCAATGAGTACAAGTATTTTCCTAACTCATATGTTACTATATAGATATGAATATAAAACATGTATCCCCTATACACTAGAATTCGAATTTCCATCTCCCTTGTTTAAGAGATCTGGCTATTTGGACTTTTCACATAAGGTTATATCTCCAAGAGTTAAATGCTTGTACTCTTACCTAGCTATGTCAACATCAGAATTCAAATCATGAATGTAGTACATATCAAGAATGGTTTAAGGTTATTAATGATGATTTAGGAGTGGTTTCAATGTGTTTTTCTTTGATGGCTTCATTTTAGTTATGATACAATTCGTCTCCACCATAACGAATTGAACCCCGACCAATTCCACACCATTCTCTGTATAACTAAACTAACTAAATCTCCTCTTCCTGTTGGGGTAACAGAATGATAATTTAAAAGACAATAGTTTAGCGGTCGTTTAGTTTCACTCGACAGTCATGGATTTATTGTTATTAATTTCGCATCCTCAGCATTAAGGGAGGTGGATGTTTTTGTCAGGAGGAGTTTAAGGATCTTTTCTGAAATTAATTAGGGTCCTCTTAAAACACCAATCCCGATGACTCTCCCACCTGTTTTTCCCAATCCTGGTGCACCAACTTTTCCCTAGCGCATGGGTTGTACCTTCCGTGTTGTAAACAACGGTACTCGTCCCTCTTAGGTTTTGGCGGTCTCCCTTCTTCCCTTGTGACTTCGAAGGAGAGGGTTATCTATTATGCATTGCTCCACAAGGACAGGCTATCACCTTTATGGGAAACTTTGGTGAAGTCGACGACAACATCCAACTACCTGGTAAGTTTTCTAAGGGAACTGTCGTATCTCAAGTTCGAAACCAGAGTTCACCGTTTAGTTCACACAAAGAAAACCTTTTACTTCCTGTAGATATGTTCAGAGTCTACACATTTCCTTTTTTTTTATTTTGGTATTGACTGTAGAAGAGGTTTTCCACTGTATCCGAGAGTCACTACTCTTTACCTCTATGAACCTAAAGTCCTACCTTGCGTCCACTGTTTATGTCCCATGGGATTATTCTGGTTCATTACTTTTTTTTTTACCCTGTGACAACTAATTGTATTTGGGAGTAACTCAGAGTAGCTCAGAAGGGTTTATTCCTACGTCCTGTAAAGGTGTAAGGAGAAAAAATAAGGTCGAGCCGGATTCTTAACGTCTCTGTTTCTCCTCTGTGACTGATGCATAATATTTGTAGTAAGGTGGTGGTTTACCGAGAGTTTATCCCTTAATAAGTTAGGGGAATTTTCACGAGAACTTCTATTGAATTTGTGTATGATGTCATTCCTTATGTTCTTCATTTTCTGTTCGTAAAGGGTTTTTAATTAAATTTTTAACTCTTGAGTTCACAATGCTATTTTACTTTTTTTTTTAAAGTAATAGTTTAATTCTGTATAAATGGGATTCTTTGTATTAATGGTGGGACTCTACCTATTGCGAGGGTACCCACCAAAAGTTCCAGGGACCAACCTCCCCTTACCCAAGGTCGATTACCAGACAAGGGCATGACAACTGGAGGGTGTGGTGTTTCAGCCCCTAAGTTAAGTATACTGGCATAGTTGTGGTTATCAATTTACCCTTACGATTCTATGTTTACAGTCCTACTCTGTACCTTACTAATGTTTTCTGTGATGGCCAAATGTAGGTATGCCCACTTCACAACGCAAGTACCGACCTGTACTCATAATGGCAAAGGTACTCAGGTTTTGAATTGTGGCTCACAACTGGCTTATTAATTCAAACATGGAGGTCATGATTTTGTTCGTAGCATTCTGTTGTTAAGAGTAGCATTACTCATACTCCGATTTCTTGTGCCAGATGTCTGAGGGTTACATCTCATTTTTATTTTTTTTGTTAAAGTTCCATTTAAGGAGATATATATAGTCGAACATGATGTAAGGAAATGACTAATATTTTAATACTAGAATTGGCGAAAACAGATCTAATTTTACTATTGGGGAAACTCTTAAATATGTTAAGCTTAGTATTGGAGGGATATTATTTTTCTATTTGGAATAACTTATCCTCGATGTTCTGTACATTACTTATATAATTCAATTCAGAAATCTTTAAATCAGTTACAATAGCCATCGTTTCTTGACTTTACTAAAGTCTGTATGATTAGTCTCTTGTTAACGCAACTCTTATTTGGAATTTACCCTAAAGGGGATCATTTAAAGGTGGGGTTTCACATCTCCAAATCTCTGTGTCTTGTATATTCTTGTATTTCGATCGATTGCATCTTCAGAATAGATTGCATTTACTCTGTAATTTCTTAAAATAGTTTTTTCTGTAAACTGCGAAGTAAATTTAAAGGATATCCTAATCTTACAACTATTGTTGAGGTATGGTAATACTACAGCCATAAAATTCTTTGTTTCTCTATGCACTCAACATATATAAGGTGTGTCATGCGTTGATAATGTATCGTCGAAATCATTTATTCTCTTTCCTGTAGTATGATCCTAGCATGTATACCCGTTCATTCGGGAATAACAGTTCATATGATATATCGTTAAGTTTAGGGTAGTCTTGATCCTTTGATTGTGTTCATTCCCATATGCTTCATTATTCTGGTTCTATCCAAGTTCGACTATATATGTGATTCTATTTAGGAATTAAAATTGTAGAACGAAATATATATGCTTGTAATAGATTTATCCGTTCATTGATACATATTCAGTTCTACTTAAAGTTTTAGTTTCAGGAAACATTTCCGTAATTAAATCCTACAGTCTATTTGTTGAATTCTATGAGGATATCATATATTTTATATTTACGTACATGTTCTAAATCCATAGTAGAGGTTACTAGGGAATTATTCCAAAAATGATATTTAAACTATTTGATACTATACTGGACTCTATACTTCATGTAATCGAATAGCATTGATATAGGTTATTGAATGCATACCAAATTTAAGGATTCCACTATATCAATAGCCAAATTCATCCCACGGAGGAAGAAATACTGAAATTTAGATACAGTAAAAGACTTGCAACAATTATACGAACATTAAGAACAGATACTAGAAACCATTTCAGTTCAGGTTTAACATGTACATTGCATCCAATATAAAATCATTTAGACAGATAGGGATTAGAGTAGAATATCTGGAAAAAAATCATGGGAATACAAAGGGAACAACCACGTTCCTCCCAACCATAGAACCGAGTAGCCAAGATCACTTGCATAGTTCTCCCCCTAGCCTGACCATGAGTCCATGGGGACAAACTTGGAAAGTCCCTCTTCAGCAGTGTCCTTCAATTCAATAGCTTCCCCCTTACCTCACACTCAATCAATGTTCATAACAACAAGGAAAAAAGAAATCAATAGTCTCTTTCCCAGCATACTTGGCAGCATCCTGCCTCCTCACATATGCTTATTTATTAATTTCCTAGGTCCTTTTTCCCTCCCATGTAAATTTTCGCAGCCTTCTAAATCTCTGATTTTCAAGGGCTACCGATGGCCAAATCACTGATTTTCCACTTGTAAAAATCATCCTAGGGGTAGTTCCAACATGTTCCCCACTCATGGAGTCATGGTCAGCTACTTTTAACATGGTTGTTCCATTTTTCCTCCTGCAATCAATATAAAATATTCTATTTTTATACAAGTGTTATTGTCTAATAGTTAGTTGGGTCAAATCAGATCTATGACCAACAGTCATAATAATTTATTACAAATAACAAATTCAGAATTCAGAATTGCCATAAATGGCAAAAAAAATTCAAATTCGAATTTACTAAAAATGGAATAAATTCCCAGCAATTTAAATTTTCAAAAATATTTTATTTTGGGGGATGTCACTTCCTTTCCCCCTTCAATAAAACACTATCCTCAGTGTTCATCCCTTTCTTGGAATAAGATTGGATGAGATTTCCCCAAATCTCCCTCCAATTCCCAAGTAGCCTCCTCAGGACTAAAGTGGTTACATTGCACCTTTACCTGAGCGACAACTTTGTTCTGAAGTGTTATTTCTCTCTGGTCCAGAATATGTAGGGGTTCCACCTGGAATTCACCTTCGGGTTCCACCTGTACCAAGTTTCAATCAATCATATGAGTAGGGTCGTGAATATACTTTTTCAACAAAGAAACATGAAATACATTATGAATTCTTAGATTGGCTGGAAGTGCAAGTTGATATGCTACGGGTCCAATTCGAGCTAGTATATTGAAGGGCCCACAAAACCTGGGTGTCAGCTTGGAAAAGTTCTCTAACTTCAGGGAGCTTTTTCGGGCTTTGACCTTCAGGTAAACATTATCTCCCACTTGAAATTCCACGTGTCTTTTTTTCTGATCCGCATAGCTCTTATGTCTATCTTATGCTTCTTTCAAGTTCTATTATACCTTCCTTACCATGTTCTCCATTTCTTGGAGCATCTATGGTCCAACCATGAGTCTGTTAGTTGGGTTATCCCATCTAATTGGACTTGTACACTTTCTATCGTACAATACTTTGAAAGGGCTCAACTTTGTTGAAGTTTGGTACCCATTGTTATATGTAAATTCTACCAATTGTATATAGTCCTCCCACTTGTTCAGTTTTGTTCTTACGTACATGCGGAGCATATCCTCTATGATTTGGTTTGTCCTTTCAGTTTGTCCATCCGTTTGTGGATGATAATTCGTTCTGAAATTCAAATTGGTATTTAGCCCTGCAAACAATTCCTTCCAAAAGGCGGATGTGAATTTTACATCTCTATCTAAAATCACCATTTTAGGAATACCATGCAGTCTAAAAATTTCTTTCATGAATATTTCAACAATGTTTATAGCTTTAACAGTAGACTTTATAGGAATAAAGTGTGTAGACTTACTGAGTTTATTGATTACAACCATGATATAATCATTCTATTTCTGAGTTTTAGGCAAACCTGTTATAAAGTCTAGCGATATGGTCTCCCATTTCCATTATGGTACTGGTAATGGCTATAATAGGTCGGTTGGATGCTGATGCTCAGCCTTAAGATGCTGACAATCTTGGCACCTAGCCAAGTATTCTGTTGTTTTGTCGTTCATATTTGGCCAATAAAATAGTTTCCTAAGTGATGTTATCATTTTCTGGTAACCTGGGTGGCTAGAATATGGTTTCTTATGCACTTCGTCCAAGACTGTTAACTTTAACTCTGTTGAATATGGTATGTAAGGTATGTTTTTAAATAGTAGCAGTCCCTTCTTTTCGATACTTAGATCTAGTTTATCTGAGTTTTCGATATTGTTCAGTAATTCTACCATTATCTTAGTGTAGTTTTCGTCGTTAATACCTGTCGTTCTTATTCTTTATTCTAGATCACTTTCTGCCCTGTCGATATTCGTCTCAAATAACCCATGGACTCTTCTGTTTAAAGCGTCTGCTACTTTATTTTCCTTGCCCTTGATATGTCTAACCTCAAAATCAAATTCTCTCAAGAAGGCTAACCACCTTGCATGTCTTGCATTAAGATTTGGTTGGTTAAACATATATTTCACCCTGCTATTGTCCGTTAATAATAGGAATTTTTTTCCCATTATGTAGTGTTGCCACATCTTTAAGGCGTGTATTACTGCTGCCAATTCTAAGTCATGAGTGACAGAATTTCGTTCGTGCTCTTTTAATTTCCGGGACTCATAACAAATAACGTGTCCTTCCTGAGTTAGGACACCAACTAGCCCTTCTTTACTTGCATCAACACATATGGTGAAGTCTTTATCTGTGTCTGCTACTTTCAATATGGGTGCAGTTGTCAATAATTCCTTTAGTTTGTTCAAGTTGTCTTGACACTTCTCTGACCAGTTAAACCTGGTTCCCTTATTTTGTAATGATGTGATAGAGTAGGCTATCCTGGAAAACCCTTCTATAAACCTGCAGTAATATCCAATGATTCCCATGAACGACCATATATCTACTACAGCTTTAGGTGTTGGCCATTATATAGTGGCTTTTATATTTTCCGGGTCTACGACAATACCTTCCAAGGAAATGAAATGTCCTAAATATTGTATTTATTTTTTATAAAAATCACATTTGTCGAATTTTGCGTATAGTTTGTGTTTCCTTAGTGTTTGCATAACTATTCGTAAGTCTTCATCATGTTCCTCCTTCATTTTAGAATAGACTAGAATATCGTCGATAAATACTACCATGAACTTGTCCAAGTACTGACTGAAAATACTGTTCATTAGGCACATAAACGTGGCTGGGGCATTAGTGAGTCTAAAAGGTATGACTACGAACTTGTACTATCCATATCTTGTCCAAAAAGATGTTTTGTTTATGTCCTCGTCTTTTATCTGAAATTGATGATAACCGGATCGTAAATACAATTTTGAAAAGATCTCAGCCCATCCTTCTTGATCGAACAAATCATTTATCCTTGGTAAGGGGTATTTATTCTTAATAGTCATTTTGTTCAGTTGTCTATAATTGATACATAGTCTTAGAGTACCATATTTATTTTTCACAAAGAGGATTGGTGCCCCCCATGGTGAGACACTCGGTCTGATATACTCTTTGTCCAACAATTCCTATAATTGTATTTTTAATTTTGTCAGTTCTGGTAGACTCATTTGGTAAGGCGCTTTTGAGATAGGAGATGAACTGGGTAGTAGGTCTATGGAGAAGTCTATTTCCCTTCTAGGGGGTAATTCTGGTATCTCATCCACAAACATGTCTCTGAAATCACGTAGGACAACAAAGTCTTCCAACTTTGGCTTATCCTCTTTTTCTGCTAGATTCGTCACTTGGATGGCATAAACTTGACATCCCTTTCTCATACATTTATTTAGTTGCATCGCTAAAATTTGTATGACTGATACCAGTTTTGGTATACCTTGGGCTGTCCTGGTAGTCCCAGAATCATCTTTATAGCTAAGTATCTTTGTGTAACAATCTAATATTTATTTGTGTCGTTCAAACCAATCCATCCCAATAATCATATCGTAAGATCCTAGTGGTAGGATGTTCAAATTGGTCTTTATAGTTTGACCAACTAAGATGAACTCAAAATCCGAAATAAAGTCAATTACTTTCCTTTTAGTACCTGTCGCTAGTTGCACAAGCCATGATTTTGCGTACTTCAGTATCTTAAGTTTATTTGACTCTACTACACTCAGAGTAATATAACTTAATGTTTCTCCGATGTCAATTAAAACAGAAATGCAGGTGTCATGGATTTTACCTTCGATTTCTACCACCGAGGACTGGTGGTCATCTTGTCGGCCATCAATGGTTGCATTTATCTGATTTAGGCTCCTGCCCACGTCTCCCACTGTCGAGGCTTCTTGCAGATTATGAACGAAAGTTTTGTTTGCTGAAATCAAACATGGACAGTTCCTCCTTAGATGAGGCTCTCCACATTCCCAACACTTTAGTGTCTTGCGGGAGTTGTCCCCAAAATTCTTCATTCCCAGGTTTACCGGTTTACCACTACTCAGCGTATTTAGGTGATTGAAGTGAGAATCTTTTCTCGGGAAACTTTTTATCGTATTTCGATAAGGACCTGGCTGGTATCCCTTCTTCCCCTGGTTCATTCGATCTTGCTTCTTATCCTTCCAGGATTTGGCAAACTCCACCTGTTGCTTATACTGATCATATCACATTCATGCTTTCCTAAATACTTCACTCAAGGATTTGGGGTTGTCAAACTCCATCCTATCCCTGTAGCACTATGGTAAGAAGCTTAAGAATCGATGGATTTTTACCGTATCCTCTTGGATGTATGGTACGAACCTTAACAGTTCCATAAATTTGTTTATAAGGTCCTCCATCATCATCTGTCCAAGTCGTAACTCGTAAAATTATTTCATCTTCCTCTCATAATAATTTTCAGAAAGGTGTTGTTTCTTGAAATACTTCTTAAAGTCAGACCATTCCAGTTGTTTCTCCTTTAGGCCCTTGGCGAATTTCATATCTTTCCACCAAATACTGTCCTTCCCTTTCAGATTGTAGATGGCCATCTTGACCTTCATGTTGCTGGAATAATTGTAGATTTGGAAGTACTTTTTGATGTCCAACAACCATGCCTCTGCTTCTTCTCCTGTCCTGGATTCTCCATCAAATATATAAGGTTTAATTTTTCTAAATTCTCCTTCAAGGTGGTCTACTTATTTCCTTTTTTTGTCCATTTTAGTTCCATCTTCAGCTGGAGGTGTTCCTTCAGACGAACTGTCTCCTTCTTCCATTTCTGGCCTTGATTTTTTGGAGGCTCTCTTGCTGAATTCTTCGTCATTATTATTGTCTTTTGGGATTTTCTTGGTCACTATACTACGCAACGGGACTTCATTTATCTCTTGCTATTCTTGTTGTGCCTTCTTCAATTTTTCATTGTCAGCTTTAAAGATCTGTAGTTCAACAATCAGATTCCTTATTCTTTCCAACACTTCTGTGGGTGAGCTTCTGTCACTATTCTACCTTGTATCTCCAGGAGGTCTTTGTTGTGGACTTTCTTCCATCCTACTCTTTGCATTGTCCTGAGCTTCCATACTTAATCACCAAAATAGAAAAAGCTTTTTGTTTGTAACCAAAAGTTTTTATTAGTTTTTATATAAAACAAGATATATACTAAGCACTAGAGTGGTTCTGTTCAGGCCTAGTGTTGTAACTTTTTCTCTGATACCATATGTAATGAACCTCAAATTTATTATATTTATCATAAAAAAAAAAAAAAAATTTGGTATATTCTCTACCAGTTATCTTCATTTAATCCACTCATATGACAGGTACTTACATTTTCTTTTGCTTTGTATAACCTTATGCCATACTAACTTAACACTTAAGAGAGGTTCCCAATGAATACAAGTATTTTCCTAACTCATATGTTACTATATAGATATGAATATAAAACATGTATCCCCTATACACTAGAATTCGAATTTCTAGCTTGTTTAAGAGAATCGGGCTATTTGAACTTTGCGCATAAGGTTATATCTCCGAGAATTAAATGCTTGTACTCTTACCTAGCTGTGTCAACATCAGAATTCAAATTGTGAATGTAGTATGTATCAAGAATGGTTTAAGGTTATTAATGATGATTTAGGAGTGGTTTCAATGCGTTTTTCTTTGATGGCTTCATTTTAGTTATGATACAATTCGTCTCCACCATAACGACTTGAACCCCTACCAATTCTGCACCATTCTCTATGTAACTAATCTAACTAAACCTCCTCTTCTTGTTGGGGTAACATAACGATAATTTAAAAGACAATAGTTTAGTGACCGTTTAGTTTCACTGGACAGTCATGGATTTACTGTTATTAATTTCGCATCCTCAGCATTAAGGGAGGTGGATGTTCTTGTCAAGAGGAGTTTAAGGCTCTATTATGAAATTAATTAGGGTCCTCTTAAAACACCAGTCCCGATGAATCTCCCACCTGTTCTGCCCAATCTTGGTGCGCCAAATTTTCCCTAGCACATGGGTTGTACCTTCCATGCTATAAAGAACGGTACTCATCCCTCTTAGGTTTTGGCGGTCTCCCTTCTTCCCTTGTGACTCCGAAGGAGAGGGTTTTGTATTATGCATTCCTCCATAGGGACAGGCTACCGCCTCTGCGGGCAAATTTGGTGAAGTCGACGACAACATCCGACTGCATGGTAAGTTTTCTAAGGGAACTGTCATATCTCAAGTTCGAAACTAGAGTTCACCGTTTGGTTCACACAAAGAAAACCTTTTACTTCCTGTAGATATGTTTAGAGTCTACGTGTTTCCTTATTTTTTTTATTTTGGTATCGACTATAGAAGAGGTTTTCCGCTGTATATAAGAGTCACTACTCTTTACCTCTATGAACCTAAAGTCCTACCTTGCGTCGATTGTTTATGTCCCGTGGGATTATTCTGGTTCATTCCTTTTTGTTTTACCCTGTGACTAGTAACTGTATTTGGGAGTAACTCAGATTAGTTTAGAAGGGTTTATTCCTACATCATGTAAAGGTTCTAGGAGAAAAACTAGGGTCCAGATGAATTCTTAACGTCTCTCTTTATCCTCTGTGACTGATGCATAATATTTGTAGTAAGGTGGTGGTTTACCAGGAGTTTATCCCTTAATAAGTTAGGGGAATTTTGACGAGAACTTCTATTGACTTTGTGTATGATGTCGTTCCTTATGTTCTTCGTTTTTTGTTTGTAAAGGGTTTTTTATAAAAGATTTAACTCTTGAGTTCGCATTGCTATTTTACTCTTTTTTTTAAAGTAATTGTTTAATTATGTATAAATGGGATTCTCTGTATTAATGGTGGGACTCTTCCTGTTGCGAGGGTACCCACTAGAAGTTCCAGGGACCAACCTCCCCTTGGCCAGGTTCGATTACCAAACAATGGCACGACAACTGGAGGTGCGGTGTTTCGGCCCCTAAGTTAAGTATTCCAACATAGTTGTGGTTATCAATTTACCCTTTCGATTCTATGTTTACAGTCCTACTCTGTACTTTACTAATGTTTTCTATGATGGCCAAATGCAGGTATGCTGACTTGAGGATGTAGGTACCGACCTCTACTCATAATGCCAAAGGTACTCGGGTTCTGAATTGTGGCTCACAACTTGCTTCTTAATTCAAACATGGAGGTCATGATTTTGTTCATAGCATTCTTTGTTAAGAGTAACATTACTCATACTCCAATTTCCTGTGCCGGATGTCTGAGGGTTACATCTCGTTTGTTTTTTTTTGTTAAAGTTCCATTTAAGGAGATATATATAGTCGAACATGATGTAAGGAAATGACTGATATTTTAATACTAGAATTGGTGAAAACAGATCTAATTTTACTTTTGGGGAAACTCTTAAATATGTTAAGCTTCGTATTGGAGGGATATTATTTTTCTATTTGGAATAACTTATCCTCGACGTTCTATACATTACTTAGGTAATTCAATATATTCGTAAATCTTCAAATCAGTTACAGTAGCCATCGTTTCTTGACTTTACTAAAGTCTGTATGATTAGTCTCTTGTTAACACAATTCTTATTTGGAATTTACCCCAAAGGGGATCGTTCAGAGGTGTGGTTTCGCGTCTCCAAATCTATTTGTTTTGTAGATTCTTGTCTTTCGATCGATTTCATCTTCAGAATAGATTGCATTTACTCTGTAATTTCTTAAAATAGTTTTTCTGTAAAATGCGAAGTAAATTTAAAGGATATCCTAATCTTAGAACTGTTGCCGAGGTATGGTAATACTACAGTCATAAAATTCTTTATTTCTCTCTGCACTCGGCATATATAAGATGCGTCATACGTTGATAATGTATCAGCGGAATCATTTATTCGCTTTCCTATAGTATGATCCTATCATGTATACCCGTTCATTCGGGAATAACAATTCATATGATTATATCGTTAAGTTTAGGGTAGTCTTGATCCTTTGATTATGTTCATTCCCATATGCTTCATTATTCTGGTTCTATCCAAGTTCGACTATATATGTGAGTTTGTTTAGGGATTAAAATTGCAGAATGAAATATATATGCTTGTAATAGATTTATCCGTTCATTGATACATATTTAGTTCTACTTAAAGTTTTAGTTTCAGGAAACATTTCCATAATTAAATCCTACAGTATATTTGCTGAATTCTATGAGTATATCATATATTTTATATTTACGTACAGGTTCTAGATGCATAGTAGAGGTTACTAGGGGACGATTCCATAAATGATATGTAAACTATTCGATAGTATGGTGGACTGTATATTCATGTAATCGAACAACCTTGATATAGGTTATTGAATGCATACCAACTTTAAGGATTCCACTATATCAATATCCAAATTCATCCCACATAGGCATACATACTAAAATTTAGATACAGTAAAAGAGTTGCAACAATTATACGAACATTAAAAACATATACTAGAAACCATTTCAGTTTAGGTTTAACATGTACAGTACATCCATTATAAAATCATTCAGACAGATAGGGATTAGAGTAGCATATCTGAACTAAACTCGTGGGAAGACAAGGGGAACAACCACGTTCCTCCCAACCATAGAACCGAGAAGCCAAGATCACTTGCATGGTTCTCCCCCTAGCCTGACAATGAGTCCATGAGGACAAACTTGGAAAGTCCCTCTTCAACAGTGTCCTTCAATTCAGTAGCTTCCCCCTTGCCTCACACTCAATCAGTGCTCATAACAACAAGGAAAAAAAAAATCAATAGTCTCTTTCCCAGCATACTTGGCAGTGTCCTACCTCCTCACATATGCTTATTTATTAATTGGCTAGGTCCTTTTTCCCTCCCTTGGGAATTTTCACAGCCTTCTAACTCCCTGATTTTTAGGGGGTTCCAATGGCCAAATCATTGATTTTCCACTTGTAAAAATCAGCCTAGGGGTAGTTCCAACATGTTCCCCACTCATGGAGTCATGGTCAACTACTTTTAACATGGTTGTGCCATTTGTCCTCCTCCAATCAATATAAAATATTATGTTTTTATACAAGTATCATTGTCAAATAGTTAGTTGGGTCAAATCAGATCTCTGCCCAACAGTCATAATAATTTATTACAAATAACAAATTCGGAATTTCCATAAATTCGAATTTACTAAAAACAGAATAAATTCCCAACAATTTAAATTTTCAAAAATATTTTATTTTGGGGGATGTCACATTGAATTTTAAGGTTCTCGTGTTCATGTCATAGCATAACTGGACTCGGGCCAGTTTGTATTCATTTATTACAATATCAAATGAATAAGAGGTCAGGCAGGCTGGTGATATAAAAGTAAATGAAATCTTAAGTCATGAATCCGCCAACTTCCACACCTATAAGTTTTTCCAGAAATGAGTAATACATACTAAGTATGTACTCTTATAAAATATGGATATGAATCTTTTATAGAGCATGTAGGGATCCTCCATTCCATACTTAGCCACTTTTTGGCTCGCAAGTTCTCAAGCTGGCGGGCTGGAAATTGGGCCTCTATTGTTTCGCACTCTACAAAAAGCACCAACAATTTCGTGATATACAAATTGACAAGCAGACCTGCGGGCTGGCCGGCTCAACATTGCACTTGCATTGTTCTGTGTCCTCCAAATATCACTCGGAGTTCTGCGATATACAAATTGACAGATGGACTCGAGTACTGGCAGGTTCAAGTTTTCCATTGTTTACGAATGGTAATTCCTATCAACTATCTAACATATCTAAAAACATTATTTTCAATACTAAATTATTAATATTAAATATTGATATTTCATAATTTAATTAGACAAGAAGGTTTGTACAATTTCGTAGGGCGAGTGATATAAATAATTTCCGACAAACAAGCAATACATAGTAAACATGTACTTTTATAAATTATGGACATGATATTTTATACAACATATGTGTATCCCTCATTCCATACTTAGCAACTTTTTGGATCGCGGGTTCTCAGCCTGGCGGGCTCAAAATTGAGCCTTTATTGTTCTGTGTCTTACAAATAGCACCCAAACTTCTGCAATATACAAATTAACAGGCGAACTTGCAGGTTGGTTGGCTGAACATTTCACTTCTATTGTCCCATGTCCTCCAAACAACACTCAGAGTTCTGGGACATAAAAATCGACAGGACCCCACAATTGGCGGATTCAATATTGCAATTGTTCATGGATGGTCATCCTATCTAACTTTATCTAAAAACATTAATTTCAAATACTAAATTATTAATATTAAATATTGATATTGTACAATTGAATTACATTAAATTATTAAAGAATGTTAAATCGCTTATTTTTAAAAATATGAAGGAATGAAAATAAAGTTTTTTTTAAATTCTATCACCACAAGCATAACAAGGACCAATTTGAATTTTAAGGGCCTCTTGTTCATATGATAGCACAATTTCACTCTCCACAGTATATATTCATTCATTTCAAATTATTCAAGGACATTAATTTTATCGAGTTCATGGGTTAAGAAAAAATGCCAGAACAACGACCAATTTGTATTTTAAGGGCCTCTTCTTGATATGATAGCACAATTGCACTTTGCACAGTGTATATTCGTTGATTTCAAATAATTCCAAGACAATAATTTTACCAAGTTCATCAATCAATGTAATCTGCTAAAACAAGCCACATACTACATTTGCGTTACAACGCCATAGAAATTTTCAAGCGGATCTGTGGGCCAGCTAGCTAAAAAATTCAATTATATTGTTCTGTGTCCTCCAAGCAATAGTTGGAGGTCCATGGTATACAAATTGAGATACAAAGCACAAAACCAAGAACGAACCAAACCTCAAACAAGCTGCAAGCAAGTTCCCAGAAGGTTCCATAGAGCAGAACCCATCGACCTTTGCACCAAACAATTCAATATACAAAGAAAAGACGTCGCCGCATTCGTTTTCTCTTGCATTTGGTATATGTTCCTAGTAGAAAATAACTGGGGCCATGGGATATATGGGGTTTTCTTCCATGCTTCCCATTTTTTGGACTGAACAATCTTATGCGCGTGCAATCCCAACTATCCAAGTCTGACGAACATTCATCTAGATGTTCAAGAAATATTTTAGAGACACATGAGGTATTTTTGTTTCCTGCCAAAGTTATATATATATATATATATATATATATATATATATATATATATATATATATATATATATATATATATATATNTATTTCCCTTCTTCATCCGATATGAAAAATTTCATTGTCCTCATTTAAGGTGAATTTTCTATGTATCTGAAGCTCCTGCAGCATGTAGACACTGCTTGCCTTTTTCTGTAGATATGTTTCATACGACAACTCTGCCAACTTAGGAAGCACATTTTGTAACAAAGGATTCCTAATTGTACAATGCACGGTTATGTTTCCCACGGTTCAGATGACACCATTGACACAATGTTCATATATATATATGGACATTTTTCATTGCATCGCAGAAAATCAATCATATAATCACTTATCAAAGCGGAGGCAGAAGCAAGAGAGTTACATTTTTCACATACAAGTTCAAAGGGGGTTGAGTGCACATTGGCTGCAACTACAACACCTTCAACCTGGGAATGCGAGCATAGGAATTAATACATTGAATAATATAATACACAACTCCACACCCCCCCCTCCCCCTAAAAA
This sequence comes from Picea engelmannii, assembly GCA_009831015.1. Classification (NCBI taxonomy): domain Eukaryota; kingdom Viridiplantae; phylum Streptophyta; class Pinopsida; order Pinales; family Pinaceae; genus Picea; species Picea engelmannii. The sequence goes on from ML781242.1 coordinate 582,068, forward strand.
AAAAATTAAATTAAACAGACTACATAAATTTGTTGAAGTTTATTTGTATAAGAAAAGTGAGGACGATTTTGTGGATGTATATGCACAACAGTTGTAGATCTAGATAGTTTCTTCATATCCTCTACTATATCTGCTCGCAACTCTATTACAAACGTTGCCTGGGTTGTCTGAAATATTCTTTCTCTAACATCCTTTTTCTTTGTTATATTTTTGAACATCATAAGTGGAATCTTCCCTTTATGCAATTGGTGTTCGATTGATGAAAACAAATTTGAATATGTATCGAACAATTGTAGCTGCAACATGGAACAATGCAATATTTGTGTAACTTACCTGAGATACATGCACATGCGAAAGTAAAGGACAAAACTGAATATGAAAAGCGATATCATTGCCCTGTCGCTATCCAACTCTCCATCCTTTATATGGAGAATGTGTTGTGAGACAATTTTTCTCGCCAATGTGATAGCTGCGAAAATCATTCCAATTGGGTAAATATCAATTCTCTATGCAAGCTAGCTGATAGTCGAGTTCGGGACGAAACGATATTTTGAACAAACAACGGAAATTTTTTCCACAATGATTGTTTCTTTGAGAGAAATAATTCGATCACAATCACCATGGTCATATACTATTTTTGGAAATATATTAAAATTTGTAATGGATATCCCATTACCCGACAATAACTTTTTTTCATGTTTCTGGACAAGTTTTGGAGGAACAGTCAGTTTCACTGTCATCATGGCCTCCTTGTCTATCATGTCAGCATGCATAATGGATCTACTTTTGTTTTCCTTGTCCAAGTAGGTGCTATAGACGACCATTATGTCCTCAACAAACACTTGTCCAGTTCAGAGGCTATTCAAGCCCTCTATTGATAGTACTTTGGATGTTACAACTCTAGACCTAGTGACAATTTTTGAATAGGAAAACTAAAGTGAATGGTAGTGTGAATAATTGTTTTTTTTCTGTATTCTTCTTTCATTGGCATAAATCTACAAGTAGACACATAGCTTTGATGAACTATGGAGCCAGAGTTTTGCAACCACATCTCTTAGTCTGCAGAACATCCATCACGTTCGGCGTCTTGCTTGTACTTGTTGATAATTCTTGTGAGCTACAAACCATGTATTTCATATGACATCAACATATCCACCATGCCATAGATGAATATATACCTGAGGATATTTGTTTAGTAAACATAGTAAGAGCAGAGAATGTGCATATTTACCTTTGGCCTTGTCATTCTGCTGATGTCTGGGATGATTGACTGCTCATGCCCATGTCACTAGTCCAAACATGTGCAGATGAACATTAGGACTAAAGAAGAATATGCATTGTACAATGTCCATCACAAGGACCAAATAACCATAAATTTGTATGGATCTGATTTTTTTAAGTGGAAAAATGTTTGACAGTAAACAAGGCATGAGGGCGGGCCACCATGGCTAATCTGTATATCTCAGACCCCCAGAAGCCAGGGGATAAATATTCAACCTTCCAGCTTGGCACCCACAATCGATAAAGTAGGTAACTATGGAATCAGGTAGAAGCGCGACCATAAATGTGAAACCGTTAGTCTGCCAACATGCACAACAAGGCATTTTTGGAAAGCACACTAAGAAGATGAATTAGAAAACAAAAGGGATAATAGAAAATGGAAAAAGTATAAATAGGGGGGGAAGAAAAGCCCATTGCTGCCAAGCCATCATTTTCAAGTCTAATATTATATGCCCCCACCCAATTTGTATATTTAATTTACCAGAACTCTTGGTATACCTTTTAAAAGATTGTACCACAGAACCCTTTGTTGTTGCGCAAAACAATTCATCTCCTTCTGTAAGCAACCTACTCTTTCCAAGGCAACAATGTCAAATATGCAATGGACATGAAGGAAAGTTAGTATGAAGAAATACATCTAAAATAAAGAGAAACAGGTCTATTTTCCCGCCAAAGAGCCCATCGCCATCTCCAACTATCATGTTTGTTTAAATTTACCAATGCAGCGAAAAGACAACGGACATGAAGCAGGTTATTATGCAGGAAGGCATGTAATGAAGATAAATTACCATGTAGGAAGGCACACAACATGTACATATAATAAACTAGGTGAACACATATACAGACCATAAATGAAATACAAAACAACGCAATATGAAATAATAATACAAGCATGCACCTTTCTATATCCTCTTCAATCGATGCAGTCAAGACTCCCTCATTTTCTCTAGCTATTTTGTTTGTTTGAATGTGGGAATGCACAAAATACAATGAACATGAATTGAAGTTGGTAAATCTGTACATACATTAAACAGACTCAATGAAAAATCTAGAAGATAGGAAGAAATATGAACCTTTGCGCTTCTCCATCCATGGCTGTAAACATGTATTTTTTTTCCCTGCCCAAAAGATATTACAAGCCACAAAATATCATGCAATTGCATGGTCGTAGTTAAACGATTTCTAGTTTTCCGTGGAAAATTATTTAGATATGCTTCCATTGATGAAAATACATATTCTTTATCCTCTACATAGACTATTGTGCCCACGATACAAGTTTTTGGTTTTTCGTGGCAAACTACCCAGACATGCTTCCAGACATCCAAACATAATCTTGCAGAATCTTTGTTGTACATATCATACCTCAAGCACAACACAAATTGTATCGTTCGCACACCAGTCTATGTAGAGGAGAAAGACCATGTAATTTCATATCAACACATCTGACCATACATCGTCTATAAATGTAGCCTGCATATGATTTATTCTAACAAAAAAATAGTGGATATTGCAATTTCACATGTAATCCTCGAACAATTTTTCATGCAACTATTTTCTTTCATGGAAGCACTGAAGAACCAACAAAATATCACAGAATAATAGATATCAACCTCGACATATAGGAAAAATAATAGAACTTCATGTCAACTCCTAGCTACAGGGTCCGAACACCGTAAATCGAACCAAAAAACAATAATAATCCCCCCCCCCCCNACAAGCACCAGACATTGAGAAATCACAAACAAGACGAACTCCACCCCCAGGGCCCCAAAGCGTAAACGCGGGTGAAACAAACAGAATAGGCAACCCACAAACCAATGAACCAGTAAGAATAATCGATCCAACAAACAACATATGTATCTCCAATGATTACGAAACACCATCCCAAGCATAGAAGGAACTGGAAACATATGAGGACCATGACACTACAAATAAGCAATCATTCTTACTTGCAGACTGCAAACACCAAACAACAAACAAGGAATAGAAAATGAAACTATGGCATCGAAAATTACTCCGAAATGATGAAATGAAAAAGCGCAGGTCGACTCAGGAATGAAACAACAATAGCAACAATCGAGAAACCAATGAAGAAGAAGCACTCACCGAACCAGTAAACAATGTATGTAGCTTCAATGATAATGAAATTGCATTACAAAGGTAGAAGAAGGATGAAACATACAATGGTTGTTGAACTGGTGGTGGACAAACAAGACTGTGCAAATTCACTGTAATTGTATGGAAAATTTCGAGGAAAAATGTACTCCGAGAAACGTATTTACATAAACATTTAAGGTTTCTAGGTTGTCTTAGGACCTCGCGGTATGCAAACATTTAAGCTGTCAGACTGTCTAAGGACCTCACGGTATGCAAACATTTAATTTGTCAGGCCTGTTGGAGGATGTCACCTCATGTAAACATTTAATCTGCCAGGCCTATTGAGGCATCTGGAAAAAAGTGTCAATACATTTCAACAAAAATACATCGGGAAAGGACATTATAAACTTTGGAATTCTTAATCACTATAAATCTTGAATATCAAAACATTTCAATATGCTTAGTACATATCAAAACTTTGGAATATATTCAGCTAGCAGAAAATGCTAATACAAACATTCGAACTAATGCTAGCTTTAATCCAGCTACAAGAAATATATAGGAAAAATATATGATTCAAAAATATTGTATATGAGAAAAAGTTTGGATATGTTTCCATATAAAACATTGGGAATAGCGAAGATGTCAATAACACCTCCAATCTCTTATCCAATCAGATCAATACATATATGGTACTTTTTATTATATAAAAATATATCCTTTTAATTCCCTAGCTCCAACAATAGGTATTATGAAAATATTTTTGGTCAAAGGACAAAATAATATGTATTCAATGAATTATCGATCGCTATAGTCCCTCTATCCCTATGACATGGACTAATAAATGGGTTGATCATTAGACCAACTTGATTTTCAAATACTTATTTTCATCTTATTTTTTCAGCGAGACATTCAAATACTGCTTTTTATATTTGGTTTTCAACTATACAATTACTTATTTACAGGATTAGATTTATAATCCTCGATATTTTTCAACTATACAATTAGTTAGTTATAGGGTTAAATTTATAATCCTCGATATTATTTGCAACATATTTTGGGTGCGGGGATATACAAAGACATGGAAGGTGTTGCACTATGGACATTGGTGACTAAACAAAGACTCTAAGCCTTTGTATTTGATACAATTTGTGAAGGTTTTAAATATTGAGGTAATGGAAAGTTGGCCTTCTACAATATTCAAATTACTGAAACCTTGAAACCAAACCTAAACATAGAGTAGAGTTGCTATTCACTATAAGAAAGCAACCATGAAGGTAACCCCTCAAATAAATAGAGACTTAAAATTAGAATTGAACCCACACATTAAACCATATTAGTGTCTCAACTTCTAGAATGTTGAGAGATCTAGTTCAATTGGGTAGCTACATGCAAAGGAGTTTCATTGAAGATATTGTTCTCAGTGATAGAGTATTTGCAGAGTATTTTTTTTTTTTATTATTGGCTTGATCATTGTGTTTCATGTGTGTAGAATACATCCAAGAATAGGCCATTATGATTATTGACGTCTCCACGTAATTCTAAGAGCAGAGATAAAAAAAAAAAATGTTTTGTGGAGGACTTGTGTTGGTGGAGTGAGTGGGCTCTAAGTCCCTCGATTGTTGATCTTATTGGTATCATAGCAGTTGAATACTTGAGTTTAAAATAGTTGTTATAAATTTGGAGGATATAATCGATATGGGTAAAGAAAATACAGAGGGGTTGGAAGACTTAAGGGTCATCAATGCTCGACTTCAAAAATAGATACAACATTTGAAGGAACATCTCCAAAAATTTAACCAGAGGATGGCAGAGATGGAGAGGAATCTTGAGAGGTATGCAAAATTGTTACCATTTCCAAAAAAACAATTTGATGAAATCCAAGACTTCCTCCTTGCATTTATTCTAGATTCAGACAAGAGCATATTTCAACTTGTACAAATGGGAGAGAAGGTCATCCATATGTATAATTGACAAGAGGATAGGATCAATCAGATGAAGACTCAATGACAATAAGAATTGGAAAAGAAGGAGGATCCATTGGGAAATATCTAATAAATTATCTAAGAGCGTAGGGAAGCAATGCCACTTTCCATTTCCATTGACAAATTTAGCACCATGAATGAGACCACTCTGGTAAAGTGCATGCTTCTTAGAAATATTTCTCAAGAAAATTTTTCTCAATTTGGAAAGAATACTAGAGGAATTGATTCAAAATTGTTATGGAATATCCACTACAATAGGCTAGGAAAAAGAAGACAAGGCATCCTAAAACCCATTCTAGCTACATTGTGGGTTAAGAACATGTGAAGGCATACGTTTCTATGGAATAGGAGAAAATCCCATAAGCATGAAGAGCAATTTTGTGAAGGTGAAAGACATGATATAATGGGTGTGATCATTAGAAGAAAGTGAAACAATACATGTAGGTGGAAACTCACTACGACCTTAACCTTCTTGTGGTGGATAAAAGAAGGAAAGTGATGAGAAGAGATTTAGGAATCTCCCAACACCATTAGTCAGAATAAACAACAAGAAGATTAGCTAAGAAAAGAAGAAGAACCATATGTATGCATCAATTAAGACATCCATTATTTGTCATTTTTGTAGGAAGAAAGGTCATATCACTACCAATGGTTGGTACTTAGTGGTATGCTCATTTTGTAGGAAGAAATGTTGTTGTGTAGCATCTTGCTGGGAGAACCAATCTGCGTACCACAAGCAAAATTTCTTCCATAGGTGGAATGATAAGAAGTCTTCACAAATCCAATAGTGAACTTTGACACATAAGGAGAAAATGATCGAGTGGTTGCAAGCTAATGATGGTCTCTCATGACGTGTTATTGGTAATGCAAACATTGAAAAACAACAATATGTTAACTAGGAAGAATTATTCAAGTTACTTTTACAATGAATTTGAATATGGTGTAAAAACATGAAATATAGGAAATTGAATTAGCTTTCTAAATATATAATATTTATTTATACAAATTGTGAATAACTATGTGAGATTTGATTTTTTTTAATAGTGGCATGTTATTTTTCAAGAAAAATATAAGGTATATGTCTCCATTAGTGTAGGTGTTGACTAGCTTTAGGATGGAATTTACTTTAAAAAAAATTATAATTGTAGGGAACCCATTCTTATAGTTCAATGTATTTTTTAAAAATTTATAATATTAATTTTAGATATTTTTCACTTTATGAAATTCAATATATTTTCAAAATTTATAATATTAATTTTATATTTTTTTAACTTTATGAAATTCATTATATCCTTGAAATTATAAAGTCTTCCATTAGTGTAGGATACAAGGGTCTTAACATTATCAAACAATTATTATTATTCTTTAGATTGTAGTATGTATTTTAGGATTCTCATATATGTCAAGACAAAAATAGATTAAAAATAGTAAAAAATATTAATTGTTTTTACAGCGTATATATTTGAAATATGCATAGCCGAATCTATTTGTGTATGTAGTCTCATCAACAATCGAGTTGTTTATCCTATAGAAAAATAACATCAAAAATAGAGATATTGAGAGGTATTAATAAAAATGAAGGTTTCTAAGTATTTGCAAACCAAACCACTAGGTTTTTCATCTCGAACTTAAATTTGAGGAAACAAACTCAACTATCACATATGCTAGAGTTGTCATTCCCACCCTGAAAAAATTTGAAATGGAAGTAATGTGAACATGCTCCTAAGAATGTGCATGCTCTCTATGAACACATACATGATGTAGGAACATGCATTCTCTCTATGAACACATACATGATGTAGGAACATGCATGCTCTCTAGGAATGTGCACGTTCTCTAGGAAAGTGCACACATTGTTGGAACATCTGCACACTCTTATTCCTAAGTTTCTATTTGTTTCCTTGTATCTCTTTCTCTCCCCACTCCTCTCTCTCTCTCTCTCTCTCACACACACACACACACACACAAACACACACACACACACACACACACACACACACACACACACACACACACACTTTCTTTACCCCTCTCTATCTCAAAATGCTAATCTCCATGAGAAATATAAGAATAAATAAACTATAAATATAACCACAAATAAAGTTGACATCACCATCAATTGAACAAGAATCGATATAAATATTCTCCATTATATAACTTGTCATGGTGCGATTAGTTTATATATTCATAGAAATAGGTGGTGTTTATGTGTGTGTCATTTGATCGAATATCTCACTTGATATGTGTCGCTAAGAATTTCACTATTACTTCAAAGGTATTTGACCATTTAATCCCATAATACTTACACATGAGAAAATAACCCCCTCTCAATATCTACCCCCAACCACTTTTCCCTCTCTCCCTCTCTCCTTGTTTCCATATTTTTCTCCCTCACTCCATCTCACTCTCCACCTCTCTCTTTCTCTCACTCTCTCT
>ML781242.1:589921-635372 GCA_009831015.1 Picea engelmannii
TCTCCATCTCTCTCATTCCCTCTCTAATTTATGAATATTAGATAAAACAAGGAAAACAATGTTAATATAAAAGTGAATAAGACTAAAGAAAAATAAAACGTTGATGAAAAATAAAAAACCAAATAGGATAGAAGAAACTAAAAACTAGGAAGTGAAATCTCATGCCTATTAAATTTCATGTTGCCCTAGTTCTCCATATTTATTCTTATCCTTGAACGCTCATAAGATTTTTGGCTAGAAAGGAGGGGGAGAATATAAATAAGCAGGCTTGCATTTTAACTAGAGATTGCTAAGAAAAAAAATGAGCAAGCAATGGAAGCTAGTTTTCCCATTTTTCTTTCCAAAGTAAACTTTATTTACTATAATAATGGTAGTTTTTTAATGTTGTATAGTGGTATTCTTGTGTATTGTTTCAGTGTTTTCATACGTTTTCTCTATAAATCTTAGTACACTTCCACTTCTCATTTCCTACACTATATCAGTTATAATATGGACATGGCTAGTACATTCTGTTACACTCTAATGATCATCAATTAATAGAAAATTATGACAAAATGAGAAGCAAAGAAGATAATACAAAGAATATGAAATTGGAAACAAGAATGAGCATAGCACAATTCATTGAAGGAAAAGAGATGAGTTAAATAAGCTTAAGCAAGTCAAGAAAATCAAGAAACAATCGTACAGCTGGCCAGGACAACTGACAGTGTACAATCATATACTGTTGAGGTTACAGATATAATTAAAACTCCCTCTTAAACTCAACATCTACAAACATCAGCATTGATAATGCCCAAGTGTTGTCTCTGAAAATAAAAAATGGTTTTTCGTATTGGCTTTGTAAAAATATATGTGATCTCATCTCGTGAGCCACAAAATTGAAGTTTGATGTCACCATTATTGACTAGCTCATGTATGAAGTGAAAACAACTGTCAATATGCTTACTTGTCTTGTGAAACACATGGTTCTTGGATAAATCAATTCTTGAGGTGTTGTCATGGAAGATAGGAGTTGGCTCCTTTTCTGTATGTGACATATCATTCAATATTTTTCTCAGCCACACAACTGAGAGGAAGTTGAGGTAGCAATGACATACTCTGTCTCTATAAAATATATTGATACAATGGGATGCTTCTTTTATTCCCAAGAAATCATGTTCGTGCCCAAGTGAAAAGCATGTCCTGAGGTACTTTTTTGGTCTTCTGGGTTGCCTGCAAAATCACTGTTTATGTAACCAAAGAAATGATTATCATCATACTGAGTGTACCATAATCCAAAATTGAGAGTGCCTGTAACATATCTCATAATCCTTTTTTTCATCTTCTACTGAGAATCTTTGGCGGATTCCATGAACCTAGAAACAAAGCTGGTTGCAAACATAATATTAGGCCTAGTTGTTGTAAGATGCAACAAACTCCCTACTAAACTTTTCTATAGGGTAGAATCCACTGTAGGGCCTTCATCTTGCTTGCTCAATTTTGTGCCTAGGGGTATATGAGTTTCTGTTAGATTGCAGTATTCCATGTAGAATCTTTTGATGATGTGTGTTGCATACTTTTGCTGACAGACAAAAATTCCTTTGGTTGATTAGTCAAACTCAATCCCCCAAAAATATTTCATTATGCCAAGATCTGTCATCTCAAACTCAGATTGCATGGCATGTTCAAAACTGGTTAACTCAAGGTTTCTAGTATATATAATGTCATCAACATATAAACATACAATCATAATTTTACTGTGCTGATCAGTTTTGGTGTATAGAGTTGGCTCATTTTGGCTTCTACTGAAACCACTCTTGATCAGGTAAGTGTCAATTTTGTTGTACCAAGATCTTGAAGCTTATTTTAAGCCATACAAGGCTTTTTTCAACCGATACACTTTGGTTGGCTTCTCTTTGAATTCAAATGCGGGTGGTTAATCCACATAGATGTCTTCATCTAAGAAACCATTTAGGAAATATGACTTGATATCCATCTGGTGTACTTTTCATTTGTGTTGAGTTGTTATGGCTAAGAGAGTCCTTATAGTTTCTAACCTTGCTACTAGAGAAAAAGTTTCACCATAATCAATACCTGGTTGTTATGAGAATCCTTTGGCAACAAGTCTTTCCTTGTGTTTTTCAATCTCTCCCTTTTTCATTGAGTTTAGTTTTGTAAACCCGCTTGACACCAATACCTTTATTGTGTCTGGGAATATCAACAAGATCCCATGTATTGTTCTTCTCAATGGAGTCAATCTCTTGGTTCATGGCTTGAACCCAATGTGGTTTTTTAGCGTCCTCTTTAAAATATGTAGGCTGGCATGACATTAATGAAAAAAGATTGTGTTGATAAATATTATCCAACTGCTGATGGATTTTTCTCAAGCTTCAAGTTCTCTGATTTTGAAGTTCAGAGGATGAAATTTTTCTTGATGTAGAGTTGTCCTGAGGACTTTCAGGCTGTCCTTGTACCTGCAATATTGGAATGTGTGATATCCCCAAAAATAAAATACTTTTGAAATTTAAATTCATTGGAAATTTATTCTGTTTTTAGTAAATTCAAATTTGGATTTTTTTTTCCATTTATGGCAATTCCAAATTTTGAATTTGGTAATTGTAATTAATTCTTTTGACTGTTGGGCAGACCTGATTAGACCCAACTAATTATTTGACTATGACACTTGTATGGAAACATACTATTTTATATTGATTGCATGAGGACAAATGGAACAACCATGTTAAATTTAGCTGACCATGACTCCATGAGTGGGCAACATGTTGGAACTACCTCTGGGTTGATTATTACAAGTGGAAAATCAATGATTTGGCCATTGGAAGCTCCTGAAAATAAAGGATTTAGAAATATGCGAAAATTCCCAAGGGAGGGAAAAAGACCTGGGAAAAATTGATAAATAGCATATGCGAGGAGGTAGGACGTTTCCAAGTGTGCTGGGAAAGAGACAATGGATTTTGTTTCCTTGTTGTTATGAACACTGAGTGAGTGTGAGGCAAGAGGAATCCGTTGGAATTGAAGGACATTGTTGAAGAGGAGATTTCAAGTTCACCCTCATGGATTGATGGTTAGGCTAGGGGGTGAATCGGGCAAGGGATTTTGGCTTCCCTATTCTACGGTTGGGAGGAACGTGATTGTTCCCTTTGTCTTCCCACAATTTGATTCAAATATCCTATTCTACCTTTCTCTGGTTAAATGTTATGTTATGCAATTTGTTTTCTTCCATGAATGAACTTTTGACTGAATGTTGCGGTGAGGAAATACCTACCAAATACTTCCTAATCATTATCTAGGATTGGACTTGTTTTATTGGGACAGGGTGTTGTGTAAATACTAAGGCCCTTTAATGTATAAACTAGTAAGACAAGTTCTATAGAGGTTACTACCTCATATTAGCATAAACTACCGGCTGCACCTTGCTCTTAATTAATTATGTTGAGTAAAAATTAATTGTTTGCATGATATGATTGGAGTCAATCATACCAATATCTATGGTGAATAATGTTTCCTGTAGGTAATTATAGTATACAATGAGTCTCCACTAAGGAACATGCAAGTTCAGATTCAAAGTAAATACATCCTGTATCACTGGAATTATTTTTGATAGGCATATAGAATATGTGCAGGTATATTATAAACAGATTTACATTATATAATAGGAGTTCTGTATAAGCGATACATTGAAGCTGAAGTAAACTGGTTAAAATAGAGTATGGGAATAATATATTTATATATAGATACGTATGAAAATTACTGAGTTTGTAAACTTTATTCATGGTTTCATTTTTCTGGCATTTTCAGAGTTTATTTGTTCAAGTTGAGTGGAGTTCTTTTGTTCTTGAAAATGCCGAAAAACCTGAAGTGGCCTCACAGCCTGATCAAATTTCGGGATTCAGCAATTATCGTTTTATGTTGTTCTTGCATCAAGCATTATTGAACGTTGAAACCCGATATTGGTTGGGCCCCATACATTTTTCATGATTTCGCGATTCGGTGTTTGACGTTGCGTAGTGTTTTTGCATCGGGAGTTAGTAAACCCCGAAACACAAAATTATTGGGCCCACACCCTAATCACATTTCGCAATTCATCTTTTCTTATTTCATTGTGTTGGTGTGCCATGTGTTCGTAAAGCCCGAAATCTTGAACCCCATAACCTCGAAGTGTTGGTCCCACTTTCCATTCACTTTTTCGCAATTCAGGAGTTGTTGTGTGTTGGTGTTTGGATTTTGAAATCGCAAAATCCCGAACTCCGAAACCCTGAAGTGCTAAAACCACAGTCCGTATGAATTTCGCGTTTCGGAAAACAGCGTGGTCTTTTGTTTTTTTTTTGTGTTCAACATTTGTTATCACCGAAACCCGATTGACCTCTGTTTTTCACAAAACTGTAGGAACATAGTAGGAATTATTTGTTATATGAACAACTCTAATACTATAATGAATCGACTGGTAGAAACGATGGAGGATCTTCATCCGAGATAGAACTAGAAAAGAAATAACATATCGTATTACAAGTCACTGTGTACAAGGCATGATAAGTAAATAAATTATTGTATATGAAAGTATTAAAATAGATTTTCTATTTGATCAATCAGATAGGTTTATTTGAAGTCGAAATGCTAGGATACATTGTATTCTTGAAGAAGACGAATCTATATAGATATAGGTCTATTTATGTGACTGAAGTATTAAATAGATCTAAATTTGAGCAATCAGAGTTGAGTAAATTTGTGCCGAAAGGAAACATGTAAATGTATCGCTAATTCCAAACCATCATGAATCTTAAAAGAGAATTCATGTCTTTTACTTTTAAGAATTGAAGAGAAATACGAAATAGCAAGAACCTTATGGATCACCTAGGCACTCATATATTATACACATATATACGTTTTGGAAATTAAAATGCAAAATCTATCTACATCAGAAAGTTAAGGAAATCTGGAAAACCCTTTTTGTTTATCAGATGCTAAAACAATCATGGGAATTGACGCCTATCAAAATATTTTATGCTTCCCTTGTTTTATTTAAAGAGCGGTCTACCCTATCAAATTTTAGAAATTTGTGAAACCTTAAGGAGATCCAAAAAAAATTATTTCTCAGGAGTATTAGAATCTTTCGGGTAGTACCATCTCACAGTCAAGGGAACAGACATTAAAACAAATGCGAAACCATGAATAAAAATCTAATTTAGAGTTTCTGATACAAGGTTTTGGAAGTGTCAAGGACACTCACAACAAGGATGATGAAATCGCGAAATGTGAAATATCAGAGAATGTCAAAGACTCCAAGATGTCGAAAGGGGACTATTGTGAGTCTCGAAAACCCGAAAAGAAAAAAATTTCAAATCTTGTCAACCATCCATCACAATGGGTTATATGAACCATCCGATCACTTTGAAGATTATATGATCATGAAATTTAGAATGTTGGAGTCACGATGACTCGAAGGGAAAAATGCCGAAATCCCGTCAGCCATTCGATTAAGAAAAGAAGGGACCAGATTATGAAGTATTGTGAACCATTGTTCTGGCTCCATTTTGGGGATTGCAACTTGATGAAATGTCGAAATGTCAAAATGTGAGAGGCATTTCGATTAGTCCCATGGTCACATCCAGTGGGCATATGGAATAAGCGCGAGACCCAGTAATTGCAATCCAATGGTGTAGGTGAATTGAATATGATCAGAGGAGTATGAAATATTCGTTCTCTAAGTTTAACCTGAAGGCCTTACCTAACCCCTATCCTGTATCCAGATATTTAAAAAAAATACTATAGGGTCTGTGTATATTTAAAATTTCGCAGAGGAGTATAGACTAATACTCTACTTTTACCTAAGTTTCTTTGGTCATTTTCATCATTTGATTATGTGTATGGACTAATGCATGAGGCCTAGGCCATCAACCCCCAAAGTTGTTTGTATTGTAAACATATGGGAATGGGTTATTTGTAGGGTCTAACGCGCAAGTATTTGGGCATAAAGTTCCAGAGTCATTTGTGTTGTTAAGACTATGGTAATGGTTATAGGTACAAATAGATCGGAAAGTAATTATAATTACAGTTGTTGAAATAAACATTGAAATGAGGAGTAAACACTCATCGTCGAACATAAAACTTTAATTTGAATGGTAATTACATGCGACGATAGTAAGGACTCTTGCAAACTTTTAGACTCAAGATTTATAACATAAATCTTACTTGCTTGAATCTCGATCTATTCAAGGATATTTATACCAAAAAAAAATATTTTTTAGATAGTTTTTGAGGTATATTACATATGGTATCAGAGAAAAAGTTACAACACTAGACCTAAAAAGGGCCACATTACCTGCTTAGTATTTATTCTTATTTATGTAAAACTAATAAATCTTATGGTTACAAATAGAAATCCCTTCTGTTTTTGTAAATTATGGCAGCATAGGAGGGTGCATAAAACATGATGGAAGGAAATCCGCAGCAAGGACCTCCTGGAGATCCAAGACAAAACAGTGATGTAAGCTCACCCACGAAGGTGTTGGAAACAATGAGGAATCTTATTGTTGATTTGTAGGTTTTCAAGGCCGACAATGAAAAATTGAAGAAATCACAGCAGGAACAAAAAGAGATAAATGAAGTCCTTTTGCGTAGTATAGTAACCAAGAAAAGCCCAAAATACAATAACCATGACGAAGACGTCAACAAAAGGGCCTCCAAGAATTCTGGACCGGAAACAAAAAAAGGAGACGATTCGTCTGAAGGGACACCTTCAGTTGAAGACAAAACTGTACCAGATAGAAAAAGAAAACAAGTAGACCACCTTGAAGGAGAATTTAAAAAGATTAAGCCAACTACTTTTGATGGAGAATCTAGGACAGGAGAAGAAGCTGAGGCATGGTTGTTGGACATCAAAAAATACTTCCAAATCTACAACTATTCCAGCAACATGAAGGTCAGAATGGCCATCTACAATCTGAAGGGGAAGGCCAGCATTTGGTGGCAGGACCTAAAATTGGCCAAGGACCTAAAGGAGAAACATTTGGAATGGTTCAACTTTAAGAAGTATTTCAATAAACAATACCTTTCTAAAAGCTATTATGAAAGGAAGATGAAATGATTTTACGAGTTACGACTTAGAAAGATGACGATGGAGGACCTTATAAATAAATTTATGGAACTACTAAGGTTCGTACCATACATCTAGGAGGATAAGGTAAAAAATTCAGTGATTCTTAAGTTGTTTACCACAGGCCTACCGAGATAGAATTGAGTTTGAAAACCCAAAATCCTTGAGTGAGGTATTCATGAAAGAACGAATGTGCTATGACCAGTATAAACAACAGGTAGAGTTTCCCAAGACCTGGAAGGATAAAAAGCAAGATCGAATGAAGCAGCGAAAGAAGGGATACCTACCAGCTCCTTGATGAAATGCAGCAAAAGGTTTCTCGAGGAAGGATTTTCACTCCAATCATCTGAATACGCAAGATAGAGGTAAACCGGTAAACCTGTGAACAAAGAAGTTTGGGGACAACTCCCGCGATCCATTAAAGTGTTGGGAGTGTGGAGAGCCTCATCTAAGGAGGAACTCTCCACTTTTAACTTCAGTAAACAAAACTGTTTTTCATAATCTGCAGGAAGCCTCGACAGTGGGAGACATGGGCAGAAGCCTGCATCAGATAAATGCAACCATAGATGGTCGACAAGCTGACCACCAGTCCTCGGTGGTAGAAATCAAAGGTAAAATCAATGACACTCGAATTTTTGTTTTAATTGACCGTGGAGCTACGTTAAGTTATATTACTCCTAATATAGTAGAGTCGATTAAACTTAAGAAACTAAAGCATGCAAAATCATGGTTGGTACAACTAGAAACAGGTACTAAAAGGAAAGTAGTTGACTTTATTTATGATTTTGAGTTGAACCTAGGTGGTCAAAAGATAAGGACCAATATGAACATCTTACCACTAGGATCTTATGATATGATTATACAAAGCAATACTAGACTACTATACAAAGATACTTAGCTATAAAGATGATTTTGGCACTGTTAGAACAACCCAAGGCATACCAAAACTTGTATCAGTCAGACAAGTTTTAGTGATGCAACTCGAGAAATGTATTAGAAAGGGATGTCAAGTTTATGCCATCCAAGTGACGAATCTATTAGAAAAATAAGATAAGCCAAAGTTAGAATACTTTGTTGTCCTACGTGAATTTAGAGACATGTTTGCGGATGAAATACTAGAATTACCTGCTAGAAGGGAAATAGACTTCTCCATAGACCTTCTACCTGATTCATCCCCTATCTCAAAAGAACCTTACCGAATGAGTCTACCAGAATTGACAGAATTAAAAATCCAATTACAGGAATTGTTGGACAAATAATATATCAGACCGAGTGTTTCATAATGGGGGGCACCAGTCCTCTTTGTGAAAAAGAAAGACGGTACTCTAAGACTATGTATCAATTATAGACAACTAAACAAAATGACCATTAAGAACAAATACCCCTTACCTAGGATAAATGATCTGTTCCATCAAGTTGGTGGGGCAAAGATATTTTCAAAATTGGATTTACGATTCGGTTATCATCAAGTTAGGATAAAGGACGAGGACATAAAAAAACCAAATTTTCGAAGAAGATATGGACACTACGAATTTGTAGTCATACCTTTCAGACTCACTAACGCACCAGCCACATTTATGTGTTTGATGAACAACATTTTCAGTCAATACTTAGACAAGTTCATAGTAGTATTTATCGACGATAGTCTGGTCTATTCTAAAACGGAGGAACATGTTGAACACTTAAGAATAGTTCTGCAAACATTAAGGAAACACAAACTATACGCAAAATTCGACAAATGTGACTTTTATGAAAAAGAAATACAATATTTAGGACATGTCATTTCATGAGAAGGTATTTTCATAGACCCAGTAAAGATAAAAGCCATTATGGAATGGCTAGTACCTAAGGATGTGTTAGACATCCGGTCACTCATGGGAATCATCGGATATTATCGCAGATTTATAGAAGGGTTTTCCAAGATAGCCTACCCTATCACATCACTACAAAAGAAAGGGACCAAGTTTAACTGGTCACAAAAGTGTCAATACAACTTTAACAAGCTGAAAGAATTATTGACATCGGGACCCATTTTGAAGGTAGTATACCTAGATAAAGAATTCACAGTTTGTGTTGATGCAAGTAAAGAGGGACTAGGTGGTGTTCTAACTCAGGAAGGGCAAGTGATTTCTTATGAGTCCCGAAAATTAATAGAACACGAGCGAAATTATGTCACTCATGACTTAGAATTGGCAGCAGTAATACATGGCTTAAAAATGTGGTGACACTATATAATGGACAAAAAATTCCTACTGTTGACGGATAATAGCAAGGTGAAATATATGTTTAACCAACCAGATCTTGATGAAAGACAAGAAAGGTGGCTAGCCTTCTTGAGCAATTTTGACTTCGAGGTCAGACATATCAAAGGTAAGGAAAATAAAGTAGCAGAAGCTTTAAGAAGAGGAGTCCATGGGTTATTTGAGATAAACATCAGCAGGGCAAAAAGTGATATGGAACAAAGAATAAGGACGACAGGTATTAAAAACGTAAATTACACTAAGATAGTGACTGAATTACAAAACAGGACTGCCAACTCTGACAAACCAGATCCAAGCATTGACAAGAAAGGACTATTATGACTTAAAAACAGACCTTACATACCAGATTCAGCAGAATTGAAATCAACAATTTTGGACGAGGTGCATAAGAAATTGTATTTTGGCCATCCAGGTTAACAGAAAACAATAACAACACTTAGAAAACTATTTTTATGGCCTAGTATGAAGGGAAAAACAACAGAATACTTGGTTAGGTGCCAATATTGTCAGCAGGTTAAGTTCGAGCACCAGTATCCAACCGACCTATTACATCCATTACCAGTACCAGAATGGAAATGGGAGACTATATCACTGGACATTATAACAGGTTTGCCTAAAACTCAAAAAACAGAATGATTATATCATGGTTGTAATCGATAAACTCAGTAAGTCTACAAACTTTATTCCTGTAAAGTCTACTTTTAAATCTATAAACATTGTTGAAATATTCATGAAAGAAATTTTTAGACTGCATGGTATTCCTAAAATGGTGACTTCAGATAGAGGCGTAAAATTTACATCCTCTTTTTCGAAGGAATTGTTTGCAGGGATAAACACTAACTTGAATTTCAGTACAAGCTATCATCCACAAATGGATGGTCAAATTGAAAGGACAAACCAAATCATAGAGGATATGATTCACATGTACATAAGAACAAAACCAAGCAAGTGGTAAGACTACTTGCACTTGGTAGAATTTGTATATAACAATGGGTACCAAACTTCGGCTAAGTTGAGCCCTTTCAAAATACTGTATGGCAGAAAGTGTACAACTCCAATTAGCTAGGATAACCTATCTGATAGACTCATGGTTGGACCAGAGATGCTCCAATAAATGGAGAACATGGTAAGAACTAGAAGGGGAGTTCCAGGTGGAACCCCTGCACATTCTGGATCAGAGAGAAGTAGCACTTCAGAACAGAGTTGTCGCTCAGGTAAAGGTGCAATGGAAGCACTTTAGTCCTGAGGAGGCCACGTGGGAGTTGAAGGGAGATTTGAGGAAATATCATCCTACTCTGTTCCAAGAAGGGAACGAACACTAAGGACAGTGTTTTACTGAAGGGGGAAAGGATGTGATATCCCAAAAAATAAAATATTTTTGAAATTTAAATTCATTGGAATTTTTTTTCCATTTATGGCAATTCCAAATTTCGAATTTGGTAATTGTGATTAATTATTTTGGTTGTTGGACAGAGACTTGATTAGACCCAACTAACTATTTGACTCTGACACTTTTATGGAAACAAAATATTTTATATTGATTGTAGGAGGACAAATGGAACAACCATGTTAAATTTAGCTGACCATGACTCCATGAGTGGAGAACATGTTGGAACTACCTCTTGGCTGATTATTACAAGTGGAAAATCAGTGATTTGGCCATTGGCAGCCCCTGAAAATTAGGGATTTAGAAAGCTGCAAAAATTCCCAAGGGACGGAAAAAAACCTGAGCAAAATTGATAAATAACATATGCGAGGAGGCCGGACACTGCCAAGTATGCTGGGAAAAAGATGATTATTTTTTTTCCTTGTTGTTATGAACATTGAGCAAGTGTGAGGCAAGATGAATCCATTGGAATTGAAGGACATTGTTGAGGAGAAGATTTCAAGTTCACCCTCATGGATTCATGGTCAGGCTAGGGGGTGAATCGGGCAAGTGATTTTGGTTTCCCTATTCTATGGTTGGGAGGAATGTGGTTGTTCCCTTTGTCTTCCCGCAATTTGATTCAGATATGCTATTCTACCTTTCTCTAGTTAAATGTTATGTTTTGTAATTTGTTTTCTTCCATGAAAGAACTTATGATCGAATGTTGCAGTGAGGAAAGACCTACCAAATACTTCCTAATCATTAGCTAGGATTGGACTTGTTTTATTGGGACAGGGTGATGTGTAAATACTAAGGTCCTTGACTGTATAAACTAGTAATACAAGTTCTATAGAGGTTACTACCTCATATTAGCATAAACTACCGGCTGCACCTCACTCTTAATTAATTATGTTGAGTAAAAGTTAATTGTTTGCATGATATGAATGGAGTCAAGCATACAAATATCTATGGCGAATTATGTTTCCTGTAGGTAATTATAGTATACAATGAGTCTCCACTAAGGAACATGCAAGTTTAGATTCAACGTAAATACATCATGTATCACTGGAATTATTCTTGATAGGCATATAGAATATGTACAGGTATATTATAAACAGATTTACATTATATAACGAGAGTTATGTATAAGTGATACCTTGAAGTTGAAGTAAACTAGTTAAAATAGAGTCTGGGAATAATATATTTATATATAGATACGTATGAAAATTACTGAGTTTGTAAACTCTGTTCATGGTTTCATTTTTCCGGCATTTTCGGAGTTTATTGGTTCAAGTTGAGTGGAGTTCTTTTGTTCTTGCAAACGCCGAAAAACCCAAAGTGGCCCCATAGCCTGATCGAATTTCGCGATTTGGCGATTATCATTGTATGTTGTTCTTGCATCAAGCATTATCGAATGCCGAAACCTGATATTGGTTGGGCCCCATACCTTTTTCGTGATTTTTTCGATTCTACGTTTGACGTTGCGTAGTGTTTTTGCATTGGGAGTTAGTAAACCCCAAAACTCGAAATTGTTGGGCCCACACCCTAATCACATTTCTCAATTCAGCTTTTCTTATTTCATTGTGTTGGTGCGCCATGTGTTCGTAAACCCCAAAATCCCGAACCCCAGAACCTGGAAGTGCTAGTCCCACTTTCCATTCACTTTTTTGCAATTCGGGAGTTGTTGTGTGTTGGTGTTTGGATTTTGAAATCATGAAATCCCGAACCCCAAAACCCCGAAGTGTTGGACCCACAGTTCGTATGTATTTCATGATTCGACAAATAGCGTGGTCTTTTGTTTTTTTTTGTGTGTTCGACATTTGTAATCGTCGAAACCCGATTGACATCTGTTTTTCACAAAATTGTAGGAACATAGTAAGAATTATTTGTTATAGGAACAACTCTAATACTGTAATGAATGGACTGGTAGAAACAATGGATGATCTTCATCCGGGATAGAAGTAGAAAATAAACAACATATCATATTACCAGTCACTGTGTACAGGGCATGACAAGTACATAAATTATTGTATATGAAAGTATTAAAACAAATTTTCTATTTAAGCAATCAGATAGGTTTAATTTGAATTCAAAATGTTGGGATACGCTGTATGCTTGAAGAAGACCAATCTGTATAGATATAGGTTTATTTTTGTGACTGAAGTATTAAATAGATCTAAATTTTAGCAATCGGAGTTGAGTAAATTTGTGTCGAAAGGAAACATTTAAATGTATCGCTAATTCCAAACCATCATGCATCTTAAAAGAGACTTCATGTCTTTTACTTTTAAGAATTGAAGATAAATACGAAATAGCAAGATCCTTATGGATCACCTGGGCACTCATATATTATACACATATATATGTTTTGGAAATTAAAACGCAAAATCTATCTACATCAAAAAGTTAAGGAAATCTAGAAAACCCCTTTTGTTTATTAGATGCTAAAACAATCATGGGAATTGACACCTATCAAAAGATTTTATGCTTCCCTTGTTTTATTTAAAGAGTGGTCTACCCTTTCCACAGTCAAAGTTTGTAACAAATTTTAGAAATGTGCGAAACCTTAAGGAGTTCTGAAACAATTTCTTTCTCAGGAGTATTAGATTCTTTCGGGTAGTACCGTCTCATAGTCAAGGGAACAAAGATTAAAACAAATGTGAAACCATAACTTGATCGCCAATTCGAAGTTTTGGATACCGGGGTTTGGAAGTGTCAAGGACACTCACGGCAAGGATGATGAAATCGTGAAATGCGAAATATCAAAGCATCTCAAAGACTCTGAGATGCCGAAAGGGGACTATTGTGAGTCTTGAAAACCCGAAAGGCAAAACTCCGAAATCCCATCAACCATCCATCACAGTGGGTTTTGTGAATCGTCCAATCACTTCGGATATTTTATGATCATGAATTTAATAATGTTGGAGTCACGATGACTCGAAAGGAAAAATGTCGAAATCCCGTTAGTCGTTCGATTAAGAAAAGAAGGGATCAGATTATGAAGTATTGCAAACCATTGTTCTGGCTCCATTTCGGGGATTGCAACTTGCCGAAATGACGAAATGTCAAAATGTAAGAGTCATTTCGATTAGGCCCATGGTCACAGTCAGTGGCCATATGGAATGAGCACAAGACCCAGTACTTACAATCCAACGGTGCAGGTGAATTGAATATGATCAGAGGAGTATGAAATATTCATGCTCTGAGTTTAACCTGAAGGCCTTACCTAACCCCTATCCTGTATCCGGATATTTAAAAAAAAGACTATAGGGTCTATGTATATTTAAACTTTCGCACAGGAGTATAGACTAATACTCTACTTTTACCTAAGTCCATTTGGTCGTTTTCATCATTTGATTATGTGTATGGACTAACGCATGAGGCCTAGGCCATCAACCCACAAAGTCATTTGTACTGTAAACATATGGTAATGGGTTATTTGTAGGGTCTAACGCGTAAGGATTTGGCCATAAAGTTCCAAAGTCGTTTGTGTTGTTAAGACTGTGGTAATGGTTATAGGTACAAACATATTAGAAAGTAATTATAATTACAGGAGTTGAGATAAACATTGAAATGAGGAGTAAACACTTATCGTCAATCATGAAACTTTAAGTTGAATGGTAATGACAGTTGATGACAGTAAGGACTCTTTTAAAATTTCATACTCAAGCTTTATAACATAAACATTACTTGCTTGAATATCGAACTATTCAAGGATATTTATACAAACAATTTTATTTATTTATTGACATTTTTTGAGGTATATTTTTTGTCGGACTAATCGGTAGGTGCAGACACTAATAGATCTCCCTAGATCCAAATGGATCCAAAACAGGACATGACATAACTCTTTCCGTAAGTTTTGACCATTGAATTAGCTAGTAGGAAGGAACAAGTAACATACCTTTATATTGCTTCCTAGGGTCTCTGTTTCTCCCACTTCACTCCAGTACTCTCGTGAGGTCAATACCAAGACAACAAAAACAAACCAAAGTGAAGATATCACAATATATTCAACTGTCAACTTATGTGTATGATGAAGGAATTACACAATAAAGTGACAATATATTTATGGGAAAGGGACATGCCACTGTATCATATTAATTGAAAGTAAAGATTACAACCTGATCGCCTTGATGTCGCAAGATTCCTTTCGATGGCTCTTGGCTCCAACACACACACTTTCTCAATTCTTGCATGAAGAAGATCAAATATTCTTGATAGACTTGCTAGAGTATCCAAGATACTATTCAAGCTAAATCCTTCACACAATTCTTTCACCAATTCTCCAATGAATCTTGCTTAACATTTTCCATGAGAATTCCCTCAATATATAGGAGAGAGTGAGATAGTTACTTGGATAATAATGATCCCACAATATCAGGGAATCCAGTACAGGGATAACCATTCGAATGCCAACCCATTCTTCTAGAAGATTCCCTTCTAGAAACATCAAGAATTCATCTTTTTCCATGCTTTAGGAAGAGTTCACACCCTGACTATTCAACACAGTGTGAGAAGTTTGCACCCTGGCTTAAGGAAGCCTGTGAGAATGGGTCATTCTCGCACCCAAATATATTAGCAGCCTGTGAACCTTCTTCAAAAATGAGTTTTCTAGGAAGAGATGAAAGTAACTTTTCTCAATAGAAAGTTCTTATGAAGAGCCTGCATACACCATCATGGTGACCAAAATCATGGGTAACAAAATGCCCCCCAAAGTATGAGGTTGGAACAAGTGACAGCCAAAAGACTTTGTAAGCTGCATGTGTGTATCAGAAACCAGGAGCACACCTAATCAGAAACCTGTGAACAACCAAGCATCTGCAGAATATCATATATACCAATTCCGAGGTAGGCATTCCCATACTCAGATCATAAACGGATGACATTGTATACATAGGTCATGACCACCAATCATACACTGTGGATCCATGCCGTCAAAATATAACATAGCCACCAGGAATACACTGTGGATCTATGCGAGAAATTTCAAATTAATATGACATAGCCACGAGACATACACAGTGGATCTATGTGTCGCAAATTATACAGATTCCATCACAACCTGGACAAAAGGATGATATCCAGGGTCTTCAATTTCATTGCCCAAAAGTACGAATCTAACCATGTGATTACATGTGTTGAAGTCAAACATGGCAGAAACCACTTGATTACCGGTCATTGATGAAACCCTTAACAAGTGCGAGGGAAATCACCATTGATGTCAATGACTCCCAAGGTACTCTAGTACAATCCATCGAGTGTGAATGAGTGAGTTGAAGTCGAACAACCGATGGAATCTTTCGATCAGGGGTCAATGATGTAAACCCATTGTCTAAAGTGAGGAAACCTACCATTGAGGCATGCAAGCTCCAAGGTACCAAAGAATTTCTAAGTCTTGATTCTGGATAATGAGTTGAAGTTGATGGAACAAAAATCATCACAGGAGGACCTTGATGTATCCCCCATCAATGACACAAAATGAGTAACAGATTTTGAAAGTGAAACAGAGTATGATGTAAGTTGGACTGGACATAGGGAAGGCCGACATGGAGAGAATGGACAACTACAGAAGGCCGACTCAATAGAGGTTTCAGATGGACTTCTCTTGAACATATGAACGACAGGACCAATGTTTTGGCATCGTTGACTCAAAGACGACACAGGGAATGACCTTGTAACAAATTGAATGAGAGACAAATGGATTTCGCAAATTGGCTTCAAATGATGAATAGGGGGTGTCATGTTCAAGAGTGACACTTACTACCAATCAATACGAAGATGAAAACATATCCCTTTTCCAAATTTCCCCCCACCATTTCTGGCAAGTAATTCTTTATTTTTACGCAAGCTTGAGGAGGATAACATATGCTTGTTGATATAAGCTTATACTTCGGAAAAGTCCTTCGAAGTATGTTTAGAGAACCCTAAGAAGGAGTGGTTTGGTCCCATTACAGTTTTGTCAATGTTTGTTTAACGAGTCCAAAGATAGAAAACTCAAAGGTTTTTCATGATTATAGAGTTTGGAAAAACACTTAAAAGAGAACTCTCTCAGTTCCTTTTTCATAAAATAGTCTGGATGAGACCGAAAAAGAGATAAATTATCGCTCACCAGATGATTTCTTCAAATACTTTATCGAGTGTGAAAATAGCAAGGTCGATCAACGATCTTTTAATGTTTAGAGAGTCTGAAAAGAGCTTAAAGAGGACTCCAGGGGGTTCCTTTTTCGTATAACCTTGTTGATCCCAAAAAAGTGATAAAAGTATGCTCAATCGCGTTCTCATGTATTTTCGAGCACGAGAACGGACCAAGATCATGCTCGAGGTTTTATACAAAGACCATAAAAAACAATCAAAACATGTGATGGAAAAAGAAAATTTATGTCCGCATCCCTGTATATGAACATCGAAGTTGTTACGCCTGCAAAAGTTACACTCAAAAGGACATTAGGGATTAGGGTTTAATAGATAAATAATCGTAAAAAACCAAATGACATGTTAAAAGTAAATAAAAAGGAGTAAAAACCTTTTTACCATATCATTTTTACTTTTTCACTATTTGAGCTCAAAAACCCCTCTTTTACCCTCAAAGTTTGGTGTCAGATTGAGGGAGTTACGAGCGTCCATTCGTCGAGCCGTCAGTGACAGTGAGGTAGGTTATTTGTCCTCTACTCTTTCATGGTTTAATTTTTCATTTTCATTGGTTAAAATTCATTTTTTGAGTTGATTTTATAAGCCCTACTTGTGCTCAGCCATTCTCGCAGGCGGGCTACACGGGACCTGCAAGAATAGGTGATTCTCGCAGGTGAGCCCATAGCAGCCTGCGAGGTTCTCACACTGTGCCCGCAGGGCACCTACGAGAACCACAAAGCACAAAAGTTTTTTAAATTTTACTCAATGAAAAAAGAACCAATTAATGAATAGAGTTGTTAATCTTCTCTTTGTGCTTCCTATGCAAGTAATTCGCCATCAAAATGGTTCTTGAATGATGTGAAAGGGAGCACGAAGAAGAAAATGAAATTGTCGGAAATCATCCACCTACTATTGCTTCTTTGGGAAACTATGGCCTTATGAAGTACTTTCGTATCTCGGGCATGAGGGCCTAGGTCAGGTTATTAGAGTACCTTGTGCGTATGTGGGATCCCAATCAGAAGGTATTTCATGTGGGGGTCCATACATTGTCCTTAGATATTGAGGACATTTACTTTTTGATTGGATTTTCACGGCATGGGAACTACGTGAGCCTGACTGGTGGCAGAGGTGGTGGGTTGCCCATGAGTGAGTACAATCGTTTACATTGTGTTCCTGAGGCAGAGAGAAAAAAAGGTAAAGTAGCTATTTGGGGGGTACGAGATTTGACCCTCTGTACTATCCTATTCACCATAGCTCGAATGGTTGGGAGTTATGCTCCTCACATGGCGCTACAAAGTTACTTCGAGTATGTCATAGAGTGTACTAAACCTCAGGTTTTCAACTGGGCAGATGTTGTGCTTCGTAGTATAAAAAAGTAGTTGACCAAATGCAGACGAGGCGACCTGAAGAAATTCGGGTACGAATCTTTGTTAGTGTCCTTCTTCCTTGAGAGGGTTCCATTATTGAGGTTGCAGGTTGAGTGGAATTTATTGGCTCCCAGGGATCCAAGGATGTTGATATGGTGTCGGATCATGGCCCGGCACATAGCTGGACCGATCATCAAGTATGATGATACCTTTTTCGACTGGATTCAACCACAAATGTTGATGGTTGACGACTATGCTTATGACGGATTGGATTTCCGAGGAGATCTGGACATAGTACTTCCAGATGATGCTTAGTGGGGGGAACTTGGTAAGAAGTACACACATTGTTTTCCTTTTTAAATGTTTTTGTGAATTTTTCATATTCAAATGTTTTTTTTGTTTTATATGTTCATCCAAAGACTAAATACAAAATTGTTTTTGATGACACAGATGTTGGACCTTACAGACCTCCGAGTACTTCTCCCATTCAACAGCGAGGAAAGGCGGTGTCAGTGCCACAATATGTTGAGGATTATCAAGTAGTGGAACAAAACCTAGAGGGCTTGACCGCAGATATTCCAGACATGCCTCTGGAAGAGGTTCCACGATGCGATCAATGTCATACAGTAGGAGTGTCAGGGTCCATGAGTCGACTGCTTCATAGAGTTTCCCGGGAAGTCGTGTGTTACCGTTTATGTCATCCATGACGTCACTTTGTAGAAGCTATGAGCTTCAGATTTTGACATTTTAGTCTTCAGACAAACTTTTTGTAAAAAACTCTTTTGATCGTTATATATATACAGACGACTTCTACAAGTTTATCATGTGTTGCGTGAAAATTGATGTGATTGATTTATAAGTGATTCAAGTGTCTGTCTAATACATAGTTAGCCAATGCATCTGTTAATGTATTTAGACATCTAGGAATATTTTGGTATTCATTGTAATCAAAATAACGTTCCAAGAGGCGAATTCGCAAATACACCCCTAACAAAGTAGGACTTCGAATAGTATAGACATTACTTCACTGTAGTACTAGAAGCTACGAATCGAGTTTCACAACCAAATGACGAATTCTGAGTGAGATAGAATCAACCAACAATTCAATAACGACGCTATACTCCGCAATGTTGTTTGTCGCACGACTGAGACATACACCTCGTAAGGAGACAAGTTCATTTGTAGGGGCGTAAATTCCCCATGCAACGGAAGCAAGGTTCTGAGTACTACGGATAACTCCATCAATGAAGCCAATATAGGGTAGTGAAGACTCCAACATCTGGAAATCAAACACAACGTCACATAAGGGCAGAGACCAGATAACGACAAAAGCAAGCTATAGTAACACACAAGAAGTATGATACAATAAAAATAGAATTACTCGTGCACATATGTTTTTATGCATAGTACTTCTTCAAGCACAACCCATTCCTGGGTTCACTCAAAGGAATACCATCGTAATCTACTAACTCATAAGCTCCTTTTTCCAAAACTCGTCGAATGATATAAGGACCTCACCACATGGCTTCGAATTTTCCAGCTCCTAGCATATCTCGATCTTGATCATAGAGGAGAACGAGATCTCCTTTCGCGAAAATGTGAGGCTTGACATGTTTGTCGTATTGGGCCTTGACACATTCTTCTAAGCTTCTATAACTAGGGTAGCGTTGCGTCAAGTTTCGTCTAATCGCATAAGATACAATAAACGTTCTTCCTCAGCAGAAGTGTTGGGTAGGAGTTCAACAACTAGTTTTAAAGAGGGTATCTCACATTCAATCAGGAGAATGGATTCCACACCATAGACTAACCGAAAAGGTGTAAACCCAGTAGAGAACCCTAAGAAGGAGTGGTTCGGTCCCATTACGGTTTTGTCAATGTTTGTTTAACGAGTCCAAATATAGAAAACTCGAAGGTTTTTCATGATTATAGAGTTTGGAAAAACACTTAAAAGAGAACTCTCTCAGTTCTTTTTTCGTAAAATAGTCTGGATGAGACTGAAAAAGAGATAAATTATCGCTCACCAGATGCTTTCTTCAAATACTTTATCGAGTGTGAAAATAGCAAGGTTGATCAACGATCTTTTAATGTTTAGAGAGTCTGAAAAGAGCTTAAAGAGGACTCGAGGGGGTTCCTTTTTCGTATAACCTTGTTGATCCCAAAAAAGTGATAAAAGTACGCTCAATCGCGTTCTCATGTATTTTCGAGTGCGAGAACAGACCAAGATCATGCTCGAGGTTTTATAAAAAAACCATAAAAAACAATCAAAACATGTGATGGAAAAAGAAAAATTATGTCCGCATCCCTGTATATGAACATCGAAGTTGTTACGCCTGCAAAAGTTACACTCAAAAGGACATTAGGGATTAGGTTTTAATAGATAAATAATCGTAAAAAACCAAATGACATGGTAAAAGTAAATAAAAAGGAGTAAAAACCTTTTTACCATATCATTTTTACTTTTTCACTATTTGAGCTCAAAACCCCCTCTTTTACCCTCGAAGTTTGGCGTCAGATTGTGGGAGTTACGAGAATCCATTCGTTCAGCCGTCAGTGACAGTGAGATAGGTTCTTTGTCCTCTACTCTTTCATGGTTTAATTTTGCATTTTCATTGGTTAAAATTCATTTTTTGAGTTGATTTTATAAGCCCTACTTGCGCTCAGCCATTCTCGCAGGCGGGCTACACGGGACCTGCAAGAATAGGTGATTCTCGCAGGTGAGCCCATAGCAGCCTGCGAGGTTCTCGCACTGTGCCCGCAGGGCACCTACGAGAACCACAAAGCACAAATTTTTTTAAAATTTTACTCAATGAAAAAAGAACCAATTAATGAATAGAGTTGTTAATCTTCTCTTTGTGCTTCCTATGCAGGTAATTCGCCGTCAAAATGGTTCTTGAATGACGTGAAAGGGAGCACGAAGAAGAAAATTAAATTGTCGGAAATCATCCACCTACTATTGCTTCTTTGGGAAACTATGGCCTTATGAAGTACTTTCGTATCTCGGGCATGAGGGCCTAGGTCAGGTTATTAGAGTACCTTGTGCGTATGTGGGATCCCAATCAGAAGGTATTTCATGTGGGGGTCCACACACTGTCCTTAGATATTGAGGAAATTTACTTTTTGATTGGATTTTCACGGCGTGGGAACTACGTGAGCCTGACTGGTGGCAGAGGTGGTGGGCTGCCCATGAGTGAGTACAATCGTTTACACTGTGTTCCCAAGGCAGAGAGAAAAAAAGGTAAAGTAGCTATTTGGGGGGTACGAGATTTGACCCTCTGTACTATCCTATTCACCATAGCTCAAATGGTTGGGAGTTCTACTCCTCACATGGCGCTACAAAGTTACTTCCAGTGTGCCATAGAGTGTAATAAACCTCGGGATTTCAATTGGGCAGATGTTGTGCTTCGTAGTATAAAAAAGTAGTTGACCAAATGCAGACGAGGCGACCTGAAGAAATTCAGGTACGAATCTTTGTTAGTGTCCTTCTTCCTTGAGAGCGTTCCATTATTGAGGTTGTAGGTTGAGTAAAATTTACCGGCTCCCAGGGATCCAAGGATGCTGAGATGGTGTCGGCTCATGGCCCGACACATAGCTGGACCGATCATCAAGTATGATGATACCTTTTTCGACTGGATTCAACCACAGATGTTGATGGTTGACGACTATGCTTATGGCGGATTGGATTTCCGAGGAGATCCGGACTTAGTACTTCCAGATGATGCTTAGTGGGGGGAACTTGGTAAGAAGTACACACATTGTTTTCCTTTTTAAATGTTTTTGTGAATTTTTCAAATTCAAATGTTTTTTTTGTTTTATATGTTCGTCCAAAGACTAAATACAAAATCGTTTTTTATGACACAGATGTTGGACCTTACAGACCTCCGAGTACTTCTCCCATTCAGCAGCGAGGAAAGGTGGTGTCAGTGCCACAATATGTTGAGGATTATCAAGTAGTGGAACAAAACCTAGAGGGCTTGACCGCAGATATTCCAGATATGCCTCTGGAAGAGGTTCCACGACGCGATCAATGTCATACAGTAGGAGTGTCAGGGTCCATGAGTCGACTGCTCCGTAGAGTTTCCTGGGCAGTCGTGTGTTACTGTGAATGTCATCCATGACGTCACTTTGTAGAAGCTATGAGCTTCAGATTTTGACATTTTAGTCTTCAGACAAACTTTTTGTAAAAAACTCTTTTGATCGTTATATATATACAGACGACTTCTACCAGTTTATCATGTGTTGCGTGAAAATTGATGTGATTGATTTATAAGTGATTCAAGTGTCTGTCTAATAAATAGTTAGCCAATGCATCTGTTAATGTATTTAGACATCTAGGAATATTTTGGTATTCATTGTAATCAAAATAACGTTCCAAGAGGCGAATTCGCAAATACGCCCGTAACAAAGTAGGACTTCGAATAGTATAGACATTACTTCACTGTAGTACTACAAGCTGCGAATCGAGTTTCACAACCAAATGACGAATTCCGAGTGAGATAGCATCAACCAACAATTCAATAATGATGCTATACTCCGCAATGTTGTTGGTCACACGACCGAGACATACACCTCGTAAGGAGACAAGTTTGTTTGTAGGGGCGTAAATTCCCCATGCAACGGAAGCAAGGTTCTGAGTACTACGGATAGCTCCATCAACGAAGCCAATATAGGGTAGTGAAGACTCCAACATCTGGAAATCAAACACAACGTCACATAAGGGCAGAGACCAGATAACGACAAAAGAAAGCTATAGTAACACACAAGAAGTATGATACAATTAAAATAGAAGTACTCGTGCACATATGTTTTTATGCATAGTAATTCTTCAAGCACAACCCATTCCTGGGTTCACTCAAAGGAATACCATCGTAATCTACTAACTCATAAGCTCCTTTTTCCAAAACTCGTCGAATGATATAAGGACCTCGCCACATGGCTTCGAATTTTCTAGCTCCTAGCATATATCGATCTTGATCATAGAGGAGAACGAGATCTCCTTTCGCGAAAACGTGAGGCTTGACATGTTTTTCGTATTGGGCCTTGACACATTCTTCTAAGATTCTATAACTAGGGTAGCATCGCGTCAAGTTTCGTCTAATCGCATAAGATACAATAAACGTTCTTCCTCAGCAGAAGTGTTGGGTAGGAGTTCAACAACTAGTTTTAAAGAGGGTATCTCACATTCAATCGGGAGAATGGATTCCACACCATAGACTAACTGAAAAGGTGTAAACCCAGTTGAGGACTTGACGGATGTTTTATGAATCCCTATCATTCATCGGAGCATAGTTATGAGAAATTTGTTAATTTCTTCGACCTGGCCGTTGGCTTGTGGGTAATAGGGCGTTGAGTTATCATGGCAAAGACCCAAATTTTCCGTAAGTTCAGACATCATGAAGTTTCTGAAATGGCTACCATGATCGGTGATGATAGCTTGGGGAACACCAAAACGAGCTATGATGTGATTAAAAATGAATAATGCTGCAGTCTTTCCAATGTTGTCAAATGTCGGCATCACCTCAGCCCTTTTCCTAAAGTAATCAATGGCTACAATAATGTAACCATGCCCCCTGACCGAGTGAGGGTGACATGTCATGAAATCGATGCCCCATTTCGAAATTGGACCAAATGAGACCACAAGGTGAAGAGGAGTGGGATGTGACCGTATCTTCTGATTATAGGTCTGGCAAGCATGGCATTTCTGAACGGCGATGATGTAGTCGTTAAACAAAGAAGGCCAAAAATACCTTGCTCGTAAGATCTTCTGGGAAGTAGCATACCCAGACATCTAACCACCACATGCTCTAGAATGGCATTCATTCATAACTTTCTCGGCTTTGTCGAATGTTAGGCAACGTCAAAAAACAGATTCAATCCTCGACGATAAAGAGTATCCCCGAGGATAATGTATTGAAGAGCTTGATAGCATATGCGACGTTGGTCAGTACTAGAAAAAGTTGGCCGAAAAGTATGGGTTTGGAGATATATAATGATATCACCATACCAAAGATCATCAGTGATAAGAAGGAAAAGATATTCATCAGGTAATGAATCAACTGCTACATTTTCCATTGCAGAATGGGGAAAGTCGCATATCAACTCAGCAAATACTAAGGACTTCTTGGAATTGGCACGTTCGAATTCCAAGTCAAACTCCTAGAGTATCACAATGCATTTGGAGTATTTTCCCCCTAGCAATTGACGTGTAAGAATGTGTTACATAGGGTTGCAGTGAGAAATCATTGTAGTCTTGTGTGAGAGGATATAGTGCCAGAAGCGCTGGATGAATTGAACGGCAGCCATGGCTAGTTTTTTGACATGTAAATACTCGATTTCAGTAGGCGTTAGACTTCGACTCAAGTAGTAGATAACATGTTCATCGTTAGCATCATCCTCTTGAACAAGAACCATACCAATAATGTACTCCGAGGCAGCAAGATAAAGGAAATAATCGTGACTGTAATCGGGGGGAAAGAGAAGCTAAGCACGTGTTAGGGACAATTTCAAAGCCTCAGAAGCGTTGTTGGTGATGGTATCCCAGACGAACTCTGAATCCTTTTTTAGGAGCCGTGTAAATCCACGAGTTATCTCGGCATAATTTGGGATAAAACGACGAAGAAAGTTTGCTTTCCCCTGCAAAATTTGCAATTGGTGAAGTGTAGAAGGAGGAGGGAGATTAAGGATTACCTCAACCTTGAAAGGATCCACCCCGATCCCTTGACGCGAAACGATAAAACCTACAAGGCGGTCAGATTCTATGGAGAAAACCCACTTATGAGGATTCAAATGAATACAATAGAACCGACAGCAAACGAAAATGGCTCGGAGGTGTTTTGGGTGATAAACTTGGCGCATTGAGTGAGCAGGTAAATCGTCCAAATATGGTTGAACGATGTGTTTGATATCATTTAAAGCATAAGACATAGTGCATTGAAAAGTTGTGCCAGCGTTCTTGAGATCGAAAGGAGGTTTTCGATAGGCAAAAGTACCCCAAGGACAAATAAAAACAGTCTTATGTTGATCCTCGAGAACAATGTTGATTTGATTATATCCGGAGAAACCATCCATGAGAGAGAAGATTTCACTTCTGGCGCAGTCATCGACAATCTGATTGATGAAGGGGGTAGGAAAGTTGTCTTTTGTACAAGCTTTGTTGAGATCCCTATAATCAACGCATACACAAATTGTTCCTTGTTTCTTGTCAATCGGGAAAAGATTGGAAACCCAGTCTGTGAGAGCCACCAGATAAATAAAGTCATCTTTCAAAATTTTCTCGACTTCGAGCTTGATAGCAGCCACTTTACGTGGGTGAACTGGACAAAGGTGTTTCCGGATGGGTTTAGCGTCGGGGTATGTCTTTATCTCATGTATCACAATCTCAGGGTCGATACCCGTCATTTCTTCGTAACTCCATGCGAAGATATCAGGAAACTCTTTGAAAAGGTACGTGTAGGTGACGACTTCATCAGAAGAACACAAAGCTCCGATATGGAGTTTTCAACAATCCTAGGTTTGATGGATATGTCAAGGGGAATAGTGGGTGAGATATTTCTTAAGTTCCCTTTAGAAAACACATCGTGTGCAGACTCGGGAACAGTGGAGATGACGAGAACGGTCGACGGGGTCAAAATCTATTGGTAGTTCTCAAGGGTATGTATTTCCAGAAAGAGGATGGAACGATGATGGCCGTCGTCCCAAGGGGTGTCCTCCATGACATACATGATCATCTCATCTGTAGGAAAAAGGAAACGGAAAGGATCGGGAGACAACTCACCAAGAGAAGGAGTAGAAGGTGTTGACGATTGAATGGCCTGATAGGCAGATTCAACTGGACTTAACGACATTTCTTCACTGAAATGAAGATGATCTCCAAGGTCAGGGACTATCCAGGGGTCGTGAGACACAGGAAGTTCATGAGGCAAGGTGGAGATCATGTTGATGGAAGAAACAAATGAGCGTGGAACATTAGGTGGTGGAAAGGGGAAAGTGCCAATTAACAAAGAGTCCTTGAGAAGGCCTACACCGACGTTCTCATAACCCAGTGGGGTTTTAGCGATAAATGGTACGTTTCCAGTACAAGTATCGGAAATGAAGAAGGTTAGTTGATCGATGGTGAAAACCTTACCTTGATGTGGGAAACGTACCACATGGAAAAGGGTTGACACAACTGCGTGCATGGAATCGATCCAGCTGTGGCCAAGCAGAAGATTGTAATCAAGGGCAGCATCAAAGACTTCCACTTCGAATTGGACTGTTTTACCTTCTAACGTGATGGGAAACGAAGGAAGGACAATGTAGGGTTTAAAATCGGAGTCGTTGAATGCTTTAAGAGTATTATGGGATTCATTCAAAGAAGGAGAGCCAATGGCTGTCTAGCAAGAAAGAGACATAACACATGTCGAGGCACCCTCATCGATAACGGATTGGAAAATGTTTTTTTCAAAGACAATCACTTGGATATGGAACGCAAGTTGAGGGGGAAACCTTGGAATGTGATCTTCCAAGTCAAATATTATTAAATTCGTATCCGTTGGATCAATTCCACCGATAGCTTTCAACAGTTCCTTCCGTTGTGCGGGACAAGTTTGAAGGACTTCAAGGGCTAACATCATAGAAGGTTCTTGGGCCAGATCTTCAACAATGTTGTAGTTCTGGGAGGCACGAGCATGAGGATTGAAAGCCGATTTCCGAACGACACCCTTTGCGGGGAGTCGCAAAACTGTGTTGAGGCTCAGTCGTTTGAGATGAAGAGGACCGTTGGAAGGTGGAGTCATAGGAGAGGGTTGTACCAAGGAAGGGGGTAAATCATCAACCTTCTCCTTAGAGGGAGAATAATCTTTGGCTCGAGTAGTGAGTGAAATTTTGCTCTGTTTAGAATCGCCAGTACACATCAAAACATAGGAGGTGGTAGAAGATGAGGGTTGGTCATGGATGAGCAACTAAGCCTGTTGTTGAGACGGGAAGGGTTGTGACAAGATAGCCGGTGCAGGTGGTTTTGGAGCTCCTTGAAGGAAATTAATGACCTCGGCACGTCATGGAAAATCCTTCGTGTAGTGATCATCACCACAGATAAGACAAGGGTATCATGGTTTTCTCTTATCCCAATCGTCAACAGGGATAGTTTTGGTTTTCTCTGCTTGAGAAGTATTTTTTCCCTCCTTATTCTTACCCGTTCCCTTTTTAGATTTGTTTTTACCGACTGGGGTAGATTGGACTGCATTTACCTCAGAAGTCTTGCCAGTGGGAGGGGCAGGAGACAAAGCATTTTGAACATTAGAAGAAGCAGATGTGGGGTTTGCGCTTGAAGAAGAATGTGGTTGGGCCTGGAAAGTACCAATCACACAGTCAACTGCATGCGAAGAAGCTGGAGTATTTGAAGTGCTCGAAGTATTAG
This sequence comes from Picea engelmannii, assembly GCA_009831015.1. Classification (NCBI taxonomy): domain Eukaryota; kingdom Viridiplantae; phylum Streptophyta; class Pinopsida; order Pinales; family Pinaceae; genus Picea; species Picea engelmannii. Next base: position 617,529 of record ML781242.1, read on the forward strand.
AATGAGGTAATTCATGTAGTAAATTGTAAAGGGTTCCCGTTTGTGAGTAAATGAGGTCAAGATATTGAGCACGACTTATAGCCTTCTCTTCCATGACTACGCCACCCATGGCAATGTCCTTACCAATGTCGTTCACAAATGATTTTGTGAACCACTCTGCCAACAACTGATCAAGGAGCTCAAGTTTAATGAGACGTCATCTCCTTCGCCACTCATGGATGTGATCAGATATATGAGTGGCTTTGTTCTGTTTGAAGGAAGTCAAAATCTCGGTCCCTGTGTCATAACGAATCGGTAACTGGTAGTGTGTGAGGAAAGCCATGGCTAGGGTGTTGAATTCAAAGAAGAAACCTCGTGGAAATTTGATATACCACTTCACAGCAGAACCTGTGAGTGTTAGTTGAAAGAGACGTAAATGAATAGAGTCATCCATCAACGAGTTGGATGAGCACCATAGGCAAAAAGTCATAAAGTGATTGTTTGGGTCCTCTACTGCTTTGTCGTCGAATTTAGGAATGTCTGATGGAAGCTTGGCTGGTATAGCAGGCCATTGGGGAGAGTGATGAATAGGATCATTTAAAATCCTTGACAAATCTGGAAGATCCAAAGTGGCAAGAAAGGGTAACTATCGATTCACCTGTGGGTACTGGTGGCTTTGGGGAGGAAGCCTTGTTGACAAACCAATAGGACCATAAGCAGTCTGCATAGAATGTGAAGAACCAGGCATATTCTGTGGTGGTTGGAGAGGATAGTAGCTCATAGGATTATACCCTGGAATAGGGGCTTGAGTTTGAGCATGCTCCCCCCAAATGGGATTGAACGAACCTGGATAGGGTTGGCCCATACTAGGGGGTAGTGTGGACGCAGCTGGAAACTGTTGCCCCCCAGTTGATTGAGGAGGATGTTGTATCAACTAATTCCAATATTGGGCCAAGGACGGAGGTATGTTTTTCCCATAAGGCAGGGCCGATCCTCCCATCGAAGGTGGTGTTCCAATTGGAGGTAGTGTTCCAATTGGGGGTTGTGTTCCCATTGAGATTTGTGTTCCAAAAGGAATTTGCCCACTGAGAGGGGGTTGATTCATACGACCTTGGTAAAATTCTCCACCAACCGGAATCTGGTAATTTGGAGTGAATGACATAATAGTGCCACTAGGATTAAGACTTCTAGTAGAAGACGAAGAAGGTCCTCCAAAAGGAAATTGAGGGAGTGTTGGAATAAAACTGGGAAGAGAGTGCCCAAAAGAAGAAGGACCACCAGGAGAGATGGATGGGGTTTGCGTAGGAGTGTGAATGGAAGCATGCAACGCATGGTATCCAAGTGGTAGTATCAGAGTGACGTCGGGCATTCGCGGTGTGTTGATAGGAGCAAGACAGACCGCAGTAAACCCAGTTGGAACACTCATAGTATCGGCAATATGGGCCATTTCGGTAGGGCCGATAAAGTGATAAGCAGTAGTCAACAGTACTGTCTCTGGACTAGAGATTTCAGAAATCACAAGTGGGTTGATTTCAGAATTCACAGGTGAACCTGGACCAAAAAGGTCCCGTCGGAAAACACCTGTAGACCAAAAAAGATCTTGGCCTTCTATGCCTGGAAAGGGTCCAACTGGTGATCCATAATACGTAACAACTAATTCTCTGGAAGAGTTCAGTCGCATAAACGGTCGCTCAGAATCAGGGTGAAGTCGAAAGTCCTCTCGAGTAATGTTCTAGAGAGTCAGTGCGTTCCACTTGTGGCGTGGTAACGACTGTGACTTCACTCTACCGAGGAGAGCCCTCTGGTGTACTTCTAGGCAAGGGTTGAGAACCTTCCAGATGCTCGGGAGATAAACCCTGCATTCTATGTGAATGACGTGGAGGATTTATTGTAAACAAGTGACAAACTTCATGAAGAAAATCTTATGGTCAACTTTGAGAAACAAACAACATGCGCTACCAAACAAAATCTAGGAAGAAACACCAAGCAAACAATACCTTCTAATTCTAAAGTCACTAGTTGGGGATGAAATCCAACGTCGCAACAACGAGACGACAAGGGGCTGGGCTAGGGTGGAAAAGTTACGCTAATTACCTGCTTAGCGGACTTACACCCTCGTGCAAGCTCCCACACATAATCGTGGGTATACCCTCCAAGGAGCCTGAGTGAGTTTGGTCAACGTCAATTCCAGGTACCGTGAAGACTTTCCCCTTCACAGTCACCTCGTGTAAGAACCTAGAAAGATAGGCCACTAAGGTTACCACCAACAACAATAAATCCTGGGGGGACAGTCGATAGTTCGATCCACATGAAAGGGCAGGGTATCTATCCCGAAATCAACTCAAAAGGCTTCCACTCATCATTGTGGGTATACCTCCGAGTGATCCTCGTAATACGTGCAATCTCTACACTGATATCAACAAAGAAGGGTGATTAATTCTACCAATATTAATGTGACCTCATGTTTGACCCTTGTGTGAGAAGGGCTTCCTAGGACAAGATGTTGCAAATGGAATTTAACACTCCCTAACACAAGATGCTATTGTGTGTTTTGTGCTTTTGGAGAGTGTATCTCTCTTCCTACTCCAAAGCACTAGCCTAGCTAAATGTTGGTGTAATAGAGCCCTAGAAAAGAGTTACTAGATAAATTTTACAAGTGCGCGGTGTTATTAAGAGTTGTTGTTTACTCAAAGGAAATGGAGATGAAACTTATGTTGTATGACTCTGACCCAACGATGCATGGATGAGAATGAAAAATATATCGATTTTCGTTCAATGAAAACTATGTATGGGAGGGAGAGAGAAGTTTTTTGGATCAAACTTTGAACTACAAAACACAATTTCCTTTAAAATGAAAATGCAACAAATCACGCATCAATAACAATTCTCGATTGTTTCTTTTTCAATAATTTCAACAATTTCTTTTCAATGTTTTTGAAAATGAAAAATGATTTTTGAATTAAAAACTTTGTTCACTTTTCAAAAAGGACCCACACTATGATAGTGAGAGTACAGAAAATAAAAAACCAATGAGCAAGCAATGATAAAAACCCAATCCACTCTTTTAATGAAAACAAAAATAAAAAGCAAACCAATCTATTCTTTTCAATTGCATAAGAAAAGTGATATTTCAAACAATAAGCAAATGATGAAGACCAACAAACTCAACTTTCAACCGATTGTCGGTCCTCAACCAAACAAGCACACTCAGATTCCACAATTAGAGAGTATAGCTTTGCCAAGAAAAGTCAAGAAACGAAATTCAAGACAGAAGTGACAAGAAAAGCCTTGGAAATCCTAAGACTATCCATGCATGAAAATGAAGACAAGAAGAACATCAATCAATGGTCCAAGAAACTCTTATGAGGCACCTAGACTGATCTGGACAGTTGAAGAAGCCAACACTCAAATCCAAAAGTTTGAAAAAATGAGTTCGCAGGCTGGCAATATTACACAGTGCGAGAATTAGTGATTCTCGCAGGTGACCCTTGAGCAGAGTGCGAGAACCTCACACTGAACCTAAAGGAAGGATGCGAACTCTATAGATTCTCGCAGGCTACTATGAAGTGCAGTGTGAGAATGTCTGAACTTAGTCAAATTTTTGGAAAATGACATAAAATTTGAAGAGGCCTCTGGACCCAGAGGGTCTATCAGGGTATCCTGAAGACTCAGAGATTGATATGAAAGTAGAAAAGTAAAACAAGAGCAAATGGCCATGGAAAAACACCAAAATCCACAAAGAAAATGGGATGATCCCTAGTGGAGTCGCCAATTTTTTTATCGGACTAATCGGTAGGTGCGGACACTAACAGATCTCCCTAGATCCACCTAGATCTAGAACAAAACAGGACAGGACATAACTTTTTCCCTAAGTTTTGACCATTGAATTAGCTAGTAGGAAGGAACAAGTAGCATACCTTTATATCGCTTCCTAGGGTCTCTGTTGCTCCCGCTTCACTCCAGTGCTCTCGTGAGATCAATACCAAGACAACACAAACAAACCAAAGTGAAGATAGCACAATATATTCAACTGTCAACTTATGTGTATGATGAAGGAATTACACAATAAAGTGAGAATATATTTATGGGAAAGGGACATGCCACTCTATCATATTAATTGAAAGTAAAGATTACAACCTGATCACCTTGATGTCGCAAGCTTCCTTTCGATGGCTCTTGACTCCAACACACACACTTGCTCAATTCCTGCATGAAGAAGATCAAATCTTCTTGATAGACTTGCTAGAGTCTCCAAGCTATTGTTCAAGCTAAATCCTTCACACAATTCTTTCACCAATTCTCCAATGAATCTTTCTTAACCTTTTCCATGAGAATTCCCTTAATATATAGGAGAGAATGAGATAGTTACTTGGATAAGAATGATCCCACAATATCAGGGAATCCAGTACAAGCATAACCATTCGAATGCCAACCCATTCTTCTAGAAGATTCCCTTCTAGAAACATCAAGAATTCATCTTTTTCCATGCTTTAGGAAGAGTTCACACCCTGGCTATTCAACACAGTGCAAGAAGTTCGCACCCTGGTTTAAGGCAGCCTGCGAGAATGGGTCATTCTCGCACCCAAATATATTAGCATCCTGCGAACCTTCTTCAAAAATGAGTTTTCTAGGAAGAGATGAAAGTAACTTTTCTCAAGAGAAATTTCTTATGAAGAGCCTGAGTACACCATCATTAATACACCATCATGATGACCAAAATCATGGGTAACAATATTACAGAAGGGCAAGCTGATCTGTTTGTTGTCTTGAATTTTCTATGATTTCAGGAAGTGGTAGCAATGGATTTTGACTATCCATAGGCCAATTTTCAGACTTACTCCAGAAGTGATTTTCAATAAATTTAACATCTCTGCTAAGAATTAGTTTCTTTGAAATCAGATTGTAGAGTCTGTAGGCTTTGGATGTCTCATTGTAGCCAACAAAAATGCATTTCTCACTTCTATCATCAAGTTTCTTCCTCAATTTGGAAGGTATGTGAGCGAATGAAATGCATCCCAATGTCTTGAGATAAGAAACATGTAGCTTTTTCCCAGTCCATTCTTATTGAGGGACCTTCATATTGAGACTAGTGGTTGGAGATCTATTCAGGAGATAAACTGAGCATGTTATTGCTTCATCCCAAAATAGATTTGACAAACATTTCTCTCTGAGAAGGATTCTTTCCATGTTCATTATTGTCTAATTTTTCCTTTCAACCACTCCATTTTGTTGTGGAGTATACCTGGTTGTAGTTTGCATGATGATGCCTTGTGATTTGCAGAAATTTGATAATTATTTGGATTTGTATTCTCCTCCTCCATTTGATCTAAGAGTCTTCACATATTTCCCACATTGTTTTTCAGCTTCAACCTTGAATTCTTTAAACTTTGGAAAAGTTTCAGACTTGTGTCTGAGAAAATAGATCCAAATTTTTCTGCTAAATTCATCAATAAACATTAAAAAATAAATGCTACCACCTATTGAATTTATTTTCATTGGTCCACAGATGTCAGTGTGAACCATCTCTAGGTGTTGTTTGTCCTCAGTGGAGGACTATGGAAAATTTGTTCTCTTATATTTTCCAAAAATGCAAGACTTACATGGGGGATTTTTCTCTTTGATGACAGGTATACCTTTGACCATGGAGTGATTTTGTAGAAGGATTAGACTCTGAAAGGGTAGATGTCCAAATATTGCATGCCAAACCATAGTTTCATTAGAGGTGTATGGACTTTGTGCATATCATTGGATCAAATTTGCAGTTCTAAGGGTTAGGGGAAACATTCTATTCTTAGTCATGTGAATTTCATAAATCAATTTTCTTTTGGGGTTTTTATCATATATCCTACATGATGCCCCTTCCAAAATCACCTTATATCCATGTTAAATTAGTTTTCCAAAACTTAACAGATTATGTTTCAGACATGGAACATGATAGACATTGTTTATGTCTTTTTTTACATTTTGTTTAGTAAGAATAGGTACATTTCATTTTCCTTTAACTTTGACTAGGGAATCATTTACAATTGTAATATCAAATGAAATTGAAAAATCAATGCATGAAAGTAAATATTTGTTACCTGTCATGTGATTGTTGCATCCATTGTCTAGGAACTAGATATCTTTATGTTGTTCTTTAGTCTTATGGCATGAGAGAAACATACCATCTGAGGTTTCTCCTTCATGATTTGAGACATGTGCTCTTCATGAGAGATGATCTGATTGTTTCTTCCATCATTCAGATCCATAGTTCCCATATGTTTTTCAGTAATAACATTGTATGTTTGATTTTTCATTTTATCTACTCCCTCTGCCTCTTTGAGGATTGAAATTTTGATTATGGTTTTGTTGTCCGTGACCTTGGAAATTTTGATTCTAGATCTCTTGTCTGTGACCTTCACTTGAGTGGTGGTTACTTGGAATTATCCCTCTTCCTTGGTGACCTATTCCTCTGCCTCTGCCTCTCCCTCTGCTGAAGGAGAATTGAGTCTTGAAGGCATTGGATATTGACTCATATTCGAGATGTAGTCTGGTCTCATGTGTCAATAGAGAGCCCATTAATTCATCTGTTGAAAAATTTGACAGATCCTTGGATTCAAGAATGGTCGTAAAAACCATTTCATATTTATTTGGTAGGCTTCTAAGGACTTTCTCAACAATTCTTTGACTAGGTATGGATTCACCAATCAATATGATCTAGTTTACAATTCCCATGACTTTGGTCATAAACTGATCAATGTTTTCAGATTCTATCATTTTTAAAGTCTCAAAGTGTGTCCTCAAGGTCTGCAACTTAATAGTTTTGACCCTGTGATTTCCTTGGTAAGCTAATTTAAGGATGTCCCAGGCCTGTTTAGAAGTAACAGTGCTTTCGATTTTTTAGAAAATCGAGTCATCCACTGAATTTTGAATCCATAATTTTGATCTATTCTCTCTGTTCCTCTATGTTGCCTGAGCACTTGTTTATTGATTGGTCATGGCAGCAAGGTCTGTTGGATATGTTTCTATGTAGCCAAGATCCATTGGATCCCATCACTTTTGTTCTTGCAAAAAGGATCTCATTATAAGAGACCAAAACTCATAGTTCTTTCCAAGAAGAATCGATCCTTGTGTTGGTCCTAAATTTCTAGAGGTGGCCATCTTGTAAAAAAATGAACAAAACAAAATAAAAAATTGTTAGAGATTTGTGTGCTTACCTGTTTCCTGCACGTAAAATCAGGACCGTGAAATCCTCTGTATGAATTTGGGATGAAAATCATATGGTAGACCACTTCTTTAACTTTGATCTCGCTGGATATGAATATCTGAGTGCGATATCTACATAGTCATAGATTTCATCTATGTTCCTTAGCAACTGTAGCCTCTCTAATGGTGGAATTGGGCTTTCTTATTTTACTCAAGAGACAAAAAATAATTTGAAGTTTAGCTTCTCATGTGACCGGGGGATGGAAACCAGGTGCTTCGGGTCTTCGCACTTCAGGTATTTAAACGATGTAGGTCTCAATTTCAGTTAATAGCCAAATGGATGAATAACGGTCTTATTTCAAATATAGACAATCCTCGTTTATTTGCGATCAACGGTCCTCAATTACTTCGGGACTTCAGGCTTCATGATTTCGCAATGCACAGTCCTTACAATCCTCCGGAGTGTCGTATATCCAAAGTGAGATATCTGCCTCCATGTGTCATCTTATTTTGGACGGTGGAGATTTACTTTGGGAGTTCTGTCTTCGGTAGGTTTCTTCTGCTTACTCGCAGAATCCTCCGAAGTGTCGTATTTTCGAGGTGTTAGATCTTTCTGCACATGGCCTCTTGATTTGGACAACCGAGATTTGTTTCGGAACTTCGTGCTTCTGGTGTTCCTACCTTCACAACACCACAAACCTCCAAAGTGTTAACTTTCTGGAGTGATAGATTTTTCAACGCATGTCCTCATCCTTCAATTGCTCAGATTTACTTCGGGACTTCAGGTAGATCTCACTCTGCAAAACCTTCTAAAGTGATAAGTCTCCGAAGTGTGAGATCTGGTTCCACGTGTCCTCGTTGATGGATGGTCAAAACGAACTTTGGGCTTTGATCCTTCCGGATTTCTAGCTTCTCGAATCCCTCTTCCTTCCAAAGTGATTATCGCCAGAATGTAGGATCTCTTGCCACATGTCCACTTCGATTAACAATTTGGATCTACTTTGTCTCTTCAGATATTCGGGCCTTTGGGAGTCCTTTACTCACTTAGCTTTGGATTGCTTCCTCCTGGAGGACGAGATCGCCTGAAGCATGTCCCTTTCTTGAATATCAACAACCACAAGTGATTGTGGAGACTCAACTTGCTCACTCTTTAAATTTCTTGTCGATCTTTGCAAAGAGAAAATGCTCGCCTGTAGTGGGATCGATATCCATCGTTGATCTATTGATCTAGCAAGATCAACGATCCTGAGTGATTGCGGGCTCATAAATTTGTCATGCTTTAATTTCCTTCTCGGTCCTCTCAATGCAAAGATGCTCATTCCTAGCGGGATCGATATCCACCATTGATCTGTTGATCTAGAAAGATCACTGATCCTGGGCGATTGTGGGCTCACAACTTGCACAAATTTTAATTTCATTCTCTATCCCCACAATGTCTCCCCACCGTCGATCTCTCTCCAATGGGATCTAATGGTCGTGACTTGACCTTTTCTTGATCTGACGGCTGATCTTGCTCTCGCTCATATCTTACGACTGAAAACAAATTTCCTCCTTACTTGCGGGCTCATTGTTTTTGAGCTTAATTAAATGCTCAGATATGTTCTCGCATCCAATCTTACTGATGAAGTAGATTCTTGTTTGCTTCTTCTACAAACTTTTTTCTTAAGAAATAATTTTTCAAATATTTAATGAATTATTTAAATTCTCATGAATCTTTATTTGTTTCATCCTTCTACAGATGTTCTCCCTCATGCTTGTTGTCTCCAACGATATTTTGAGCGTACTTTGGACTGCAGACTTCTCTCCAAGCTCTGTGAATAATCTTGTGTTCCATTCTCGTGAGACAATGTAAGATCTACACTCTTCTTCTTATGATCGGTCTTCTCTCCAGGCACTGTGAAGAGGATTACATCCAAATATATGATACCATGACAAAATGAGAAGCAAAGAAGATAATACAAAGAAGACGAAATTGGAAACAAGAATGAGAAGAGCGTAATTCATTAAAGGAAAAGAGATGAGATAAATCAACTTCACCAAATCAAGAAAATCAAGAAACAATCGTACAACTGGCAGTGTACAATCACATATTGTTGAGGTTATAGATATAATTAACAAATTAGTGGTTCCAAAATTGTTTATAGGATTATTTGGATTGTGCATTGGACATTGGACATTCAACGTTTCTATTCTTTGGGGCAATGGCATGCACTCTCAGTGAATTTCCTAATATAACTTATGGTTCTCATGGAAAGTGTTTTCAACCATCGATTCCCTCATTTATTGACGATAGTGTCCATGGTATCACCTGCGTATTTTGAGTTGAACTCACACAAAAAAAAAACTTTTGCAATTGTTTTTGTATATGATTTTTGGCATTTATTGTTTATATGAAAAAACATAAGAACTCCTCTCACCTCACTTTCATATATGTTTTTTCTTATTAACTAGCCTGAGTTAATACGGAAAAACATATCCATACATTACAATCCAATATGACTTGAATCCTAGGTGTTCAAGATTGAATTTATGTTGAATTCAATAATTATGAAACGTTTGAAGTGAATTCATGTTGAATTCAATCACTATGAAACATTTGAGTAATTAAAACAGATGAGAGTATCAAACCATAGATTCGATTGGTTAATGAGATCAATAGACAAGGAATTGGAGTTGTTACTCTTTAATTGCCAATTTTTTCCTTTTTACTCAGCATTATCGTTCTCCTCGTATCGTTGGGAATTACCACAAGCCTATAGATAGAAATCCATAGAGTCTTCAGGCTGAATTCATCGCCGTATAGATCGTGCATATTTTTTCCGGGGAGTTTTCTACCTAGAAACACGTGGTAGCACCTTTGATTTCTTGTAGATATATTTATTATTGAGGAAATGTGCTTTAATTGTTATAGATTGGCAATGAATGGCCATGGGACATCCTCCCTTTTGATAGTATTGGGACGATTCTTCTCCTTGTGAAACTAAAGAGGATTTTTACATCATTTGCTGGAGTGATATGGACTTGAGTGATCCCATTAGTTTCAAAGAGAGTTAGTTTTGTGCCAAGGAAGAGGGATTACGACCTCATACAACATGGATGTAGCTACGATTTTTCTCTTATCTCGTGTACAATACTACAAGAGTGTTGGCATTTCGAAATAGATCACTCCACCTCCTTCAAGTGATTCCTAGAACTTTCAATCCATCAAAGCACTCAATAGTATTCTTCCCATTTGCATTCTTCGGTCCACAAATTTCCTCTTATTGTTGTGCTAGATGATGAATTCCATTATTGTGTAGGTTTCAAACTTAAAAAAATGTTTTCAAAATTGCAGGAAAGACATATTATGCAATAGTAAAAGGTATATTGTCCTTACACAATGGTAGCTTTCCAACTAGCACTTTCATAATTTGATGGAGGTCCCGAAATCATGGTAGCAATAAAAAGGTATCTTTCACCTTATGAGGGTGTTGCGATGTTGTATGTGGAAATGCGTTGATAATTACCAAACTTGAGTTTCAAATGATTATTTTCATATTTTGTTTTTAATGAGACATTCAAATACTTCTTTTTATATTTGGTTTTCAACTAGACAATTCGTTATTTATAGGGTAAATTTATAATCCTCGATATTATTTGCAATCTGATTTGCATGTGGGGCTATACAAAGACATGGAAAGTGTTTCACTATGGACATTTTTGACTAAACGAATACTCTAATCCTTTGTATTTGATATAATTTATGAAGATTTTAAAGATTGAGGAAATGGAAAGTTGGCCTTCTACAATATTCAAAGTAGTGAAACCTTCAAACCAAACCTAAAGATAGAGTAGACTTGTTATTCACTATAAGAATGTAACCACGAAGGTAACCCATCATATAAATAGAGAATTAAAATTAGAATTGAACCCACACATCGAACCATATTAGTGTCTTAACTTCTATAATGTTGAGATATATAGTTCAATTGGGTAGCTACGTGCAAAGGATTTGTATTCAAGATGTGGTTCTTAGTGATAGAGTATTTGCAAAGTATTGATCGTTTTTTTATTATTTGCTTAATTACTATTATTCTTGATTGTTTTTGTTTCCTACTGCACCGGGAAACCATGGAAACCTTCATGGTAAAACGACAACCAAATGTTCTCTTTTATTCCACTGTACTCTCTATTCAATCTGTATCATCATATCCTACAAAATCAAGTTCACACTGGAGGCATATCTCAGGCCATATCCAATTGTACCTCGTATATATCTCAATACATGTTTTTTTGTTGTCCAGTGAGTCTGTATCGGTTGACTCATGGAATGACTAAGTACATTTGTTGCATAGCTTGAATCAAGTCTAGTGTTAACTAGATACATCAGTGATCCAATCAGTTGTGGATCAGACTCATCTGAATCATCATCAATATTTTTCTTCAAATCCATCACCGTGGATTTGCATTTTGAACTTCTTTAATATTGCCACTGTATATTTTCCTTGATTCGGGAAAATCTCATTGATCGTCTATCAAAATTCTTTTCCCAAGAAGTAGTGAATCATACTCGGATCCTTCATCTCGAAATCAGAATTCAATCATCACCTGTATCCAACAAGAAGGCTTTCTGAATAAGTCATCAAAATCAGACTTTCGTCACCAACACTGTATTAATATAGGTTTGGATCAACAAAACACTTGCTGAAACCCAAACTCATCAAGAATATATCCATATGATATAGTTTCCAACTCATGGATGGTAGTACATATGGAAGTGTATCAGGATGACTGGATCAAGTGTCTCATCATAGACAACTCCCTCTATTTGTGATAATCTTCTGGCTATATATTTCTCTTTGTATTTCTCGACACTTCCATTAGCTGCATGCTTGATCTTATAGATCCACTTGTAAGTCACCACATACTTCCCTTCTAGTCTCTAAACAATATCTTATACATCATTCTTTAAGATATATTGGTATTCTTCTATTATGGCATCTTTTCATACATGTTCTCTTCTTTCTTCTCTAAGAGAAGGAGGCTCATAATCAATGAAGTGGCTCATGACTTGAAGGATAGCTCGAAAATCTCTTTTTCTTTCTCGCGATGTGCCTTGAGAGGCTTGTATGCTTCTCAGTTTCCTATAGAGTGAGCCTAGTTAGGCCTTTTATGAACTACTGCAATATATCTATACATATCAACTGGAGGAATTGGATCAACTAGAATAATGTTTGTTTCCCTCTGAACTATTGATTGGGGAGAAGGTATTGTCTCACTGTCAATATCCATCTGAGATTCTCTGGATCTTTGAAAGACTATCTCTTCTTCAAGGGTAACATCTCTTCTTGTATGAATCTGTCTCTAACGAGGAATGTCGATCTTGAATGTCTTCAAAGATTCATTGTTATCCCATAAATGTATCCTTTCTCCCTAAAGGGTCTAGCTTGGACTTCTTCTCTTTGGGTACATGAAAATACACTGGGCACCCAAATATATTGAAGTGTTCAATCTTAATCTTCACTTTGGTGAAGGCTTCTTTGGGAGTTATGTTTTTTAAAGTTTGGTGAAGACTCTTGTTCTGATCATATATTGTGTCATGCATGTTTCTACCCATAGAATCATAGAAATATTATGATCATGCATTATTTCATTGGTTTCCTCAATGATGGTTCTATTCTTCCTCTTTCTCAAATAGTTTTGACTCCCTCTGATTCAAGTGACTTCCTATGAAGGATAAACATCTTCCTTTGTTGTTAACCTATCTGGAACAAGAAAACAAAAGGAACCAAAAGAATAATATATCCTAAAGGATAATAATGAGTACATCTTCTAGAGTCAAAACAATTTAAGGATTGTTGTCACAACTACAACACCTACTTGTAATGTAGCAAACTTTAGAAGTATAGGTTAGAGGAATGACAATTACAACAATCAAACTTGGAGTCTTCACTTCCAGTGTGTTGTTCCTCTGAATGCACTGAGATCCCTCTGGATCTATGAATTCAGCAAAAGGTTCCTTCCTCCTGCAATTTCCCTCATGAGATTGATCCAAATAATATATATACAAGTGAATACCTGAGAGTGATGATATGATTTCTCCAATGGCACCTAGTTGATCTATATCCTCTTGACATATTCATTAAGAGGGTAGTCATAGTGTCACATTTTTGCATCACCCATAATAATCCTTGATCTGAATTCTTTGTCTTCCAGGAAATTGAAGTTTCTTGATCCAACAAGCTTATCTTCTATCATAGTTGTGTTCATCATAATTTTAGATTCTTCACAAACCCTTGTCAACTAGGATAGAAAACCTAATGGCTAGGCTAGGCTAGCACTTTTAGGTTTTGTTGGAATTATGACTGCCAACAATAAGCCTTTTAAATATAGGATAATGTTGGTGAGATGAAGAGCTCCTTCAATGAGTTGCATAAACCCTAATTCTAAAATTTCTATAGAAATTAGCGAAACCCTAGAAATCCTAGGGCCAAAATATCAAAATGCTCGGAAGTTAACTATGAGAGTCTATGGAGGTGTGTTGGAGGAGGCCATACTCTGCTATGCTAAAATTATCCCCAACATTCAAGTATTAAGGGATGAAATACCTCAGAAATGAAGGTTGTACGGATTTTCTGGAAACCCTAAGAGGGTCGTACAGTTCTGTAGAAAAAGAGAGGAGGCTCGTAGATTCTTGTGCAATGGGTTCTTCAAGACCTATGCTCTGATACCATGTTGAGTTTTCAATAATAAAGGTTTAAGCATGAAGTTCATTCCTTTTTATCATTTAACTTAAACCATAAACAATTATGTTGCAACAACCAAGAACACAAGAAGAAACACCATGCACAAGAACACAAGAAGTATCCTGGGAAACCATTATCAAAAAGGGAATAAAACCCAACTAAATGATCCTTTTCTATATTCTTCAAGAGAAAGACCTTCATCACCAAGAAAACCTATCACACAAGAGGGTGCTTTCAAACCCTAGAATACTAATGCCCAAGAGAGGTGCACACTTTTCCCAAGAAGATGAACTTGTTAAAATTTCGAAACTCACACAAAAGATATGATTCCTCAATGAGGAATTTACCTTTACTTATATTACACTTGACCTATTAACAAAAGTGTTCATTGGAACAATAGGCCCAAACTCTCTATCTCATAATATAAGTAATATTAACCAGATTAATTATCTTTTACATTAATTATCAATTACATTAAGGTGGGGTCGACCTGTACCCTTTACATTACAATTAGGGTTACAGGAAGGTGTGACTCTTGAATAATATAGCAAGGGATATCATACACCCACTAGTGCTAAGACACTAGGGGCACATCCATAGGGATGCCCATATATCTATCTCACTGCGTCTCACAGGAGAACCACACTCACTAGTGCTTAGCCACTAGGATCACATTCACCTGTGCTCATCCACGGGCACATCCACTCAATAGATCTTCTTTCCCACTGCATTAAAAGGGAGATTCATATGGATTTCATCATCTCAACTCTCTGCTCAAAGGAGGCTAATACATCATCTTCATCTCTATCTAATGCCGACGTACCTAGCTCTATGGGAATTCACATGTTCACCTTGTGCTCAACCATAGGCACGTCCAACTTAGCAGATCTCCTTTCTCACTGCGTTACACAGGAGAATGATTTGGATTTCTTCTCAACTCTCTATAAGGAGGAGGCTATGACTATGTTCCAGTTCTGTCTCATATAGGAACCACACACCCATCTCAGGGGCTCTCTCTCAGGTCGACTTAATCAGTCCATGTCATGGAGAATGTCTCATGTAGTTGTAATCATCAACAACATTTTCATATGGTCTATGTTTGGTGCATTTGATACCTCCTCGAAAATGTCTAACCGAGTAAATTTTTTTGTAGGGGACAAGGTATATTGTTAGCAACCCCTTGGCCCACCAAAAGTCCACAAAAATCTTGTTCAGCCACTCAAAATGGCCCCGAAAGTTTGAGGCCTAAAAAAATATGAAAAGTTTCCAAAATTGAAAATTGTTCTTTGAGCCATTACAATAGGTGGGTGGCCACCAACATCCATCTAGATCACTAACCTATGTGACATCTTGAATAATTCTTTAGTATATTCACACACAAATCTCTATTTTTTCCTGAGATTTTGTACTTGTCTATGCAAATTTTGCTGGTAGTCAATAGGTAAAACATTCTCTTTGATTTTGCTAACCATCTTCTTCCAAGTTTTAATCTTCTCTAATCTATATATACTCTATCTTTTTGCAACATATCCCTCCAAAGTGAACCATGTCCTTTCAACTTTGTAATGGAAAAATGAACACGATTTGGATCTTGAACATTCTCATATTCAAAGTATCTTTCTAGATTTCGTATCTAATCTATAAGAGTTTCATCCCTTATACAACCATCATAGCATGAAACTTCAATCCTCAGGCTACCTCTGTTACTAAAGAAAGATATTAAATGTATTGTTGGGTCTCCTTCGTCAACATTTTGTTCAACTTCAATCTCTTCCTTAGATTATGAATCTAGCTCAACTTCTCCATTTCTTCTATTCTCCAACTCTTCTATTCTTCTTCTTAATTCTTTGATCTCTCTATTCCTCGCACCTTCTCGTTATTCTCCTCCTCTTCATGGTGGCATCCTTACGGATTTTCTTCCAGCCCTCACTCAGACCAACATTCACATGCCTTACCTCTAAGCATTATTCTCTCACAACTCAAGAAATAAACCTACTCTGATACCATTTGATGCAACAACAATACCCTACAGGAATTCTAACACCTTCATGACTATGATTTGTGTTCGGAATGTACAACAGAACTCATGTTTGAACACACAAAAATTATTTCATTTACATTTATTAAAGACTGAAATAAAATAATTTAATTACAACCACAATAACATAAATAGGTTGTGGATCCTTTCCTTTATTATTTATTGCAGAATTCCTCTCATTACAATCTAATCAAGAAATACATCTTTCCTCACCAGACTAGAATTGATTTACTGTGTTGTTCTTCTGCATATTACACCATCTTTTGTCGATCTCATTATTTGCAGTGATCTTAGTCACCTCAATCAAACATGAGATAATATTACCTTTTCTTTAGACTGAATGATCAACCCCCTCGACCTCTTTCTTCCTCGTTTTT
This sequence comes from Picea engelmannii, assembly GCA_009831015.1. Lineage (NCBI taxonomy): Eukaryota > Viridiplantae > Streptophyta > Pinopsida > Pinales > Pinaceae > Picea > Picea engelmannii. Next base: position 633,833 of record ML781242.1, read on the forward strand.
ATGTTGTTCATGTTTGTTGATTTGTTTCCCCTTCTGTTGTGAAGATGAATAGTCATGACTATTCCTTTCTGAGTCGTTTCTCAATTCGAATTTTGTTTCCTCTTCTTTCAACAATGATTTCCACTTGCCACTTAATCTTTATGAGTTGCGTGGACTGGATTCAGAATCAGAATGTTGAGTAGCAACATAAGAATTCTAGCATAATTCCTATAGCATGGAGTTGCAGTACAAATCACGTAGCTTGGAATTGCAACATATTTCATGTAGCGTGGAGTTGCAACATTCTATCTATAGCATGGAATCGCATCATATTTCATGTAGCGTGGAGTTGCAGCATAGGAATGACAACATTATCTTTGTCATTCGGAGTTGTAGCCCGATTCACAACATTATCAATTATAACGAGTAATAACACAAGCTGCATAGTAGAGTTGCAACCATCCTTATTTGTCCTGAACTAACTTGTACATAATTGAATTTTTTTTGGATCATGCAGATTGCCCCAAACTAAATATACTCCTGCATCACAAAGGATGACAATCATATGAGAAGCAACTAAAGATGATGAAGACTAATATAGTATAAAAAGTCAATAAAATATGGTTTCAGAAAATAATACAAATAGATAGTTCCCAAAATGCAAAGTAATAAATGAGTGTCCCTTATGATGGATACATAAAAAGAACATGATACCTCAATAGTAATAGTTGTAAATAAAGTTTGAAATAGACATTAATATATAATATTAAATTTATCAATACAATATATCTATTAAAATATATTTTTCATTTAATTTTTAAATAAAAATAGTTATGAAAATTTTAATTTTCATTTAATCTTTGAATAAAAAGAACTATTTATTTTAACTAACAAACATGATAATGATGTACATTTCATTATTGAAGTTTGGAATTATTACATCCTTTAAACTCTTTTTCTTTCCACACATTCAAAGATAACTCCCATCTCTAGTGTCAAACCGTGAGTCATGCTAATCAGGAGTCTTTCCAAAAGAAAAGGAGATTGGAATCTTTCCATATGCTTTTGGACTTTCCCTTCCTTCTTTTCTTTATTAACCTTTTTATTGCATTTTTTTGAGAGTGGGTGGGGTGGGTTGAAATGACCGTGCTACATTCATGAAAGGCCCTTCTATATTCCTTTTAATGCGGACACGCGACCAACAAAAATTATTTAGGTGTGGAAAATTAATTTGTGGAAGACAAGGGGATTTGGATCAATCAAATGTGTGACTTTCTGTTAAAAGCATCATTCTCGTTTTGTCGTATAGTTGTTGGAACGACGGCGACGTTTCATTAGAAAGGATTGGAAGCACGAGATCGAACAACTCCGAAAGGGCGAGATCGAACAACTCCGTTTCTTTTGTCTCATCTCATCGATGGATAAGGATAACCAACCGTTTGGATTAGGCTATAATTGTTTTACTTTTTATTTTAGAAAAACATTAAATAACTAGCAACAATTACATTTTGTAAAAAGTAATTGATGAGCGCCATTAATTTTAATAAAATAAACATTTTTA
>ML781243.1:16801-33269 GCA_009831015.1 Picea engelmannii
TTTCAGCTTTCGGGATTCATAACAAATTACAGATCCCTCTTGGCTGAGAACTCCTCCCAGCCCTTCCTTACATGCATCCGTGCACACTATGTAATCCTTACTTGGATCAACAATCTTTAGGATTGGAGCACTAGTGAGCAGTTACTTCAGTTGCTGGAAGTTGCTCTCACATTCATCAATCCATTGAAACTTCTTCTCCTTCCTTTACAAGGAAGTGATAGCATGCGCTATCCTTGAGAATCCGGCTATGAACCTCCTAGAATAGCCTATCAGACCCCTAAAAGATCTTACTTCCGCCACATTTCTTGGCGCTAGCCATTCTCGAATGGCCTGTACCACTTGACGCAGGCGCGAGCTACCTCCTCTAGCACCCGCTCACAGATCAATCAAATTCCCCCTGTTGAGCCAAAATTAGCTCTTTAGATTCCGGAGTGGAATCCCTGTCAAATGGCCGATCCACAGGTCCTGTTAACCTTCACGGCCTTCAGAACCTAGACCGTGTCCTCCCCCTGACTTAATCTCAGTTCATTGGGGTTTCGCTATTCCTGTTGTCGAGAGTCACTGTACTCTCCAACTCCCGATTGCCGATGAGCTCTCGGCTCCTATGCGCTAGCCCTCTGGGCTAAGCTTCCACCATATGACCACTGCCTTAGTGTCCGTGGCCTTACCTCCTTGTCGAGATTTCGAACTTAAAAAAAAACCCGATGCATTCTTTGTACGCTAGCCCTCCTGGCTAGGCTCTGGTCCACGTGACCGCTACCATATGACCTCTGTCATACTCTCCATCGGAGTTTCGGCGTTTTCATTGTCACGATGCACAAGTCCCTGGGGCTCGCGATTCTCCGATCCCCGATGCGCTCCTCCACGCGCTTGCCCTTCCGGCTCAGCTCCTGGTCCACGTGACCAGTACCTGTGACCACTACCTTATTCCGTCGGGGCTACGAGGTTTCCAATGTCAATGTGCATATGCACTTGGAACCCACGATATGCTGATCCCCGATGCGCTCCAGATCGCTGACAACTGGCCTCCACTACGCCTCTGTCCTTCTTCTCTGCTGCGGTGACAGCTGGCCCCCACTCATCGGGGTTTTGCGGATCGCGATTTCAAAGTGCCTAAACATCATGTCCCCGGGATTCCTGATTTCCCGATGGGGCCAACCGCCGATGGCTCTCGATGGTTGCCACCTGTCCCACAGATGGACGACTCTGATTGTATCAGGATTTTCTCTATGGATTTCCCGAGCTCTTGCTCACAGATTTCCCGACTCTTCCCGGATGACGGACACCTGTCCTCCACTCTGACTCTGGTGGTCCCACAATGCTTACGTCACTATCGGGACTTCTCTCCTCCTTAACGAAGGCTTAACCTCCGTGCGGCTTCCTACAGATCAGACGACTGTCGAGGTTTCTTCTCAGATCCAATGGCTCAGATCTATTCTCCTTCTCTGTGCTTCTTCAGAGGCTTAAACTCTGCGCAATTTCTCCTGATCTGATGGTGACTGTACTCTCCTAATTTTCTGCGCTTCTTCCTGCACTTGGAAGAAATTTGATTTATCCAAGGCCTCAGTATTGGCTTCCTTCTCCAATGAGCTCCCGAACCTTGAGCTTCACCACGCGTATAAAAACGCTGACTTTTCCTGAGTTCTTACTCTCAAATTTTCAAAGTATTTCGACGTCTGTGCTCCTGCAGAGTCTTTGCACACCCACAGTGCTATCTCGCCTGAGCTTCTCATGAACACTCAGACCCCTTGGCACGCGGTACAACTCCACGTGTCCACGTGGCACAATTCCCAATTGAGGTTTCGGGTATCGGGGTTTCGTGATCCCCGACGACATGAGTTCCTGTCCTCACGAACTCCCGATCCCCGATTTGCCGACGCGCCTTTGCCTTAGCCCCCTCAGCTATGCCAAGGTCCATGTGACCTCTACATTGTGACCGTAATCAAACCGCTCATCGGGGTTTCAGGGTTCGGAGTTTCACAACGCATGGACTCCTTGTCTCCGCGATTCCCGATTTCCCAAATCTCGATTTTCGATGGATGAATCGTCTATCGGGACATTCCTCGATTGCCTGGATTACTGCCACACGTCCACAATGAATGGACGATCCCGATTCAATCTCGAGACTTCGGGACTTTTTCCATGAAAATTCCCGACCTCCTTCGTGACTCCGATTTCGTGATTTTTGATTTTCTGGAATGGAAAATTTCACGACACATGTCCTCCGTTTTTCGGACGGTCTAGATCTATTTCGGAACATTCACCCCTAGTCTCGAAGGTTTAACCCTCGGACATCTCCCGAATGATCCTACGGCTGTTGAGTTTTCCGACCGAGATCTGACGGCTCAGATTCTCTCTCGCTAATTCGAAGCTTTCACCCCTAAATACTAAGATTTAACCTTCGGGCATCTCCCGACGTATCCAACGGCTGTCGGGTTTTCTGACTGAGAGCTGACGGCTCAGACCGTTCTTAACCAAATCGGGATTTTGCGTATCGCGATTTTCCAATCCCCTGTGCAATATCCAAAGGCTTTAAACCTTGTGCACATTCTCCAGATCTGACGGTTACGAGGGTTCGCCTTCCCTCCCGAACAGATCCTACGGTTCTAACACCATTGGTGTAAAGACCTGTCTTCCTGTGGCCATAGACCATACCAGCTGCGGTTTCACAGCACCGCTAAACCTCCTGATCTTAAAAAAACTCGTCAAGTATGTCCTTGATGCTTCGGAGCAAACCAGGGTCTGAAATTGGTCCTCCCGACTCAATTTCCCCTTGCATTCTCAGTCCAAAGACTGCTCCACTGGCCCATCTAGGCTCAGTGTCGAAACCTTAGCTCTGATACCAATTTGTAGTGTACCAATTCCTCTGATACCAATTTGTAGTGTACCAATTGCTCTGATACCAATTTGTAGGGTACCCTTCACTACCCGAGTTCACCCAACCTCTCGGTTTACCATTCATTACATGGATTTAAAAACAAATGCATTTAACCAGAATTAAACACACTTAACAACTCAGAGTAAAATATATGGGTACTGCTATAATTAAAGCTTCCATAGCATTCATCATTAATTCATTTACACAGCGGAAAACATGATACAGAACAACACAGTCATGCCAAACGTGTTAAATCATAATTCAAAATACTTATCTTGTATCAGCTGGAGAAATCACCAACCAAGTGCAGGCCTTCCATGAACCTGCCAGCCTTATACCACACTGTTCATCAGCTCAACAGTAGGTCACCCCCGAGCTGGGACCGAGCTCCACCCCCGGGCAAGGAATCTAGACTCAGGCTGAGGTTACAGGGAAGACAACACATACACATTCAACAGGAAGAAGCTCTCCCAGAAATCTCCACGCTCACTGCACACAAACCCTCATTCCCCACATGCCTGTTCCACCCCAGGAGAGTGCACCTTCTCTGTCACCTAGACAGTCCTTTGGCTACCAGTCTCCCTTACCTTGGGTTACAGGAACAAGCCGGACCAGAATTCTTCGGGCTCTATGGCAGCTACAGGGATTTCTCTCAGGAGTTCTCTTCTCCCTCTGCGCACTCCCTCACCTGGAGGAGTCGCTCATAGGCCAACATGCCTCACGCAGTCCAGTGCTGTGCAATCACAACAATCCACAGGAACACAGACAAATGCTTCCCACAATGGCTCGACAATTACAGGATGATCTCACGGTGATGATTTCGGGGCGGGCTTCTCACACAGACTAGCTCAATTCTCCCCGAACAACCAGGGATTCTTCCACTCGAGTTTAACACAGGGAATTTGGGTTCATGGAATGTGTTCTCGAGATTGCCTGGAACAAACACGGACTCTTCGCTCCGGACAGGTATTCCACGGTTTTTCTCAGGCAAACACAACTCACGGTTTCAGAGATGAATCAGGATATCCAGCAGAGGTCGTACCGGTTCCACGCACAGAGGTTCGGTTCAGAATGGAGGCGAGCGTCCATTCTCGGCTCAGTTCAGGGTTTTTATTTGCATGCACCAAGGTTGACACTTGTCACCCTGGGAACTGCATGCATTCCATCCGTACACCTTCCTCCCACCACTTGGGAATTCACGGGTCCTTCCAAAAAAGGACTTAGGATAAAATAATGTGCACATGGCTCTTTTTGGAAATAATATTAAAATATTATTCCAAGCCTAAGCCCCCTAGGCTCATCACTCATCCCCTTTCCCACCTTCTAGCCCCTAGTTCCTTGCCCACTCTGTGGACGCTCAGTCCCCCTTCACTCATTCATCGTGGTCGGTCTGCACCTGGCGGTGTTTATATTTTATTAAATATTCTGCATACATACAAGTACAACAGCAGGCTCTTGGCCTTCAACACTTAGGCTCCCTGGCCTAACAAAAATCATAAGCCTACAGCTTATACAAAACTTGGCTCACCAGCCTATAGAACATATTTACAATTCTTTGCATATAACATGATCTGTAACGGGGCTCAGCCTTGGGGACACTACATTAAGGGAGATCAGTAAGAGTAAGCTGTGGGTAGAGAATTCCCGAGAGGGAATTAGAAGAGAAGTCATGCTCTTCAGGTCTGAGATCAGAGAAGGTCCTGGTTATCGAAACCGTTCTCCGAGGAGTGGGGAAGGTAGCGTCAGAGTGGTATTAGAGCGGGAAGACATCTTTGTTTTCTGTAGTAGAGAAGAGAGGACATCATGCCGCCGCGGAGAGAAAGGCAGTCACCTGATCGAGAAGACAGGGATGCCCGAAGGAGGGGTAGGCCAGCAGGAAATCCAGAAATGGAGCACCAGATGAGAGATCTCCGAGCAAGGCTTGAGGAGATGGAGACAACGCAGAGACGCAGAGTCGGCGCTGGAGAGTTCAGTGATTTCGAGGTGGAAGAGGAAGCTGTACATGATGAAGGAGGAGTCATAGCAGAGGATGCCTCGACCGAGCGATTGATCAGAGCCATCTCTAGGATGAGTTCGAAAACCAATATGGACATTCCCGTCTATGAGGGGAATCTAGATGCAGAAGAGCTGCTGGATTGGATCCGAGCTCTTGACACCTACTTCGATTATGAGGATATCGAAGAGGACAAGAAGGTAAGGCATGCTATTACGAATTTGAAAGGACATGCAGCCTTATGGTGGGATGAGTTGCAGGCTGATACGCATTGCAAGGGAAAACAAAAAATTAAAAGCTGGGACAGGATGATCGTGAAAATGAAAGCGAAGTTCATCCCTAGAGATTATCAGATCAAACTGTTCAGGCGAATGCAGAACCTGAGACAGAAGATGATGACAGTCAGGGAGTACACCGAGGAGTTTTACAGACTCAACATTAGAGCAGGTCATCGGGAGAGCGATGATGAAAAGGTGGCGAGATATCTGAATGGTCTAAGATACGACATTCAGGATGAGTTAAGCATTCTAACCATCAGGACGGTGGAATATGCTTACTAGTTGGCTCTGAAAGCCGAAGAGAAGCTGAGCCGCAAGCAGGGACAGCGAGGGCAAGGCAGAAGTCAGCCCAGAGGCAAGGCAGTTGCCCAAGAAAGAACCCAGAAGCCCAAGGAGGAATGGAAGAAGCCTCAGGGTAAGAATGAGAGAGGTGGAACCTCACAACAGAGGCAGCAATATGCTGAGCCGAGGAGACAACATACAGAGCAGGGTGGCGTATATGCTGACGCAAACACTCTTCCTCGTACTAGAGGTCAAGGGAGAGGAAGAGGAGTCATCACATGTTTTACATGTGGAAAGGACGGACATAAAGCCGTTCACTGTCTAGACAGGAAAATGGACAGAGGAGAAACTCACATCATTGAAGCGTAGAAGCGTGATGCTGAGAATGAAGATGCAGACAACGGAAGATCACTTGGAATGCATAAAATCCTTTTGATGCCTGATAAAGAGGTGGAGAGCGCAGTGCAAAGGAGCAGACTGTTCAGAACGGCTTGCACAGCCAAGGACAGGAAATGCAAGGTCATAGTTGACAGTGGAAGCACCGACAATTTCGTTTCATCCGAGATGGTGGAAAAGATGGAGCTGGAAACAACTAAGCACCCGAGTCCATATAAAGTCTCGTGGTTACAGAAAGGACACCAGGTAAGTGTCACTAAACAATGCTTAGTTAAACTTAAGATTGGGAATTACCATGATGAGATTCTGTGTGATGTCATTCCCATGGACGTATGTCATATATTGCTAGGTAGACCATGGTAGTATGACAGAAATATGGTTCATGACGGAAGGATGAACACATACACTTTGGAAAAGGATGGGAGAATACATAAATTGCTTCCGATAAAGGATAAAGAAGTGAAGCCGGAAGTAAACAACACAATACTTCTCATGAGCGGGAAGGAACTTCTCACAGAGATGGAGAAGAACGAAGATCCACAATTCTTTGTTCTCAGGAAGCCGAGAATTGTCCTGACAAGCACAAGAGTGGATGACTTGCCAGAAGAGATTCAGGAACTGTTGGGAGAGTTCATTGATATCATCGTGGACGAACTACCTCGTTCGTTTCCACCAATGAGAAGTGTGAGTCACCACATAGACCTCGTACCGAAAGCAAGTTTACCGAATAAAGATGCGTACAGATTGATGCCTCAGGAGAATGAGGAAGTCAAGAAGCAAGTACATGATCTGCTGGACAAAGGACTGGTCAGAGAGAGTCTGAGTCCATGTGCGGTTCCAAAAGTACTAAGTTCAAAGAAGGATGGAGGCTGGAGAATGTGTACAGACTCCAGGGCGATAAACAAAATTACAATCAGGTACAAATTTCCACTGTCGAGAATGGATGACCTGATGGATTGCCTGAGTGGGGAAAATTATTTTTCGAAGATTGATCTCAAGAGCGGATATCACCAGATCTGGATGAGAGAAGGTGATGAGTGGAAAATAGCATTCAAAACAAATGAGGGTTTGTATGAATGGCTGTTCATGCCATTTGGTTTGACAAACGCGCCGAGCACATTCATGAGGTTGATGAATGAAGTCCTGCGGGAATTCATTGGCAATTTTGTGGTTGTATATCTGGACGATATACTGATTTTTAGCAAGACCAAGGCCGAGCATTTGAAGCATTTGGCCATTGTGATGAGGAGGCTACAACAAGAGAAGATGTTGGTCAATATGAAGAAGTGTTCCTTCATGCAGACAGAGCTCATTTATTTGGGTTTTGTCATATCAGCAAATGAGTTGAAGATGGATCCTGAAAAGGTGGAAGTAATCAGAACTTGGCCATCACCGAGAAATGTTTTTGAGGTGAGGAGTTTCCATGGACTGGATAGTTTCTACAGGAAATTCATTAGGAATTTTAGTGGAATTAGCGCTGCGATGATGGACACAGTGAAGAAGCAGCATAAGTTTTTCATTGGACAGCAGAGGCTGAGAAGAGCTTCAATCTATTGAAGCGAAAGATCACAGAGCAACCAATTTTGGTGTTGCCTGACTTTCAGAAAACATTTCAAGTGAAATGTGATGCAAGTGGATATGCCGTAGGAGGGGTCTTGAGTTAGGGGGACAGACCAGTGGCATATTTCAGCGAAAAGCTGGACGACGCAAAGCTGAAATACTCCACATATGATAAGGAGTTTTATACCATCATACATGCATTAAAGAAGTGGAGGCATTACTTGATACCCAAGGAATTTGTATTGTACAGTGACAATCATGCATTGCAGTTTGTGAGTCAACAAGAGAAGTTGAACCAGAAGCATGAAAAATGGGTAGAGTACATGCAAAATTTCACGTTTGTGATCAAACACATTTCGGGGACTACTAACAAAGTGGCTGATGCTTTGAGCAGGAAATGTTTGTTGCTGCAGGAGTTTCGAATCAAAACCTTGGGTTTTGAAAATTTAAAAGATATGTATGCAGGTGATGCAGATTTCAGAGAGGCATACGAGGCAGCTGAGAACCCAGTTCTCAGAGATCAGAGCCCGTGGATAGACTACATGATCCAGGAGGGATTGCTGTTCAGAGGCAATCAACTGTGCATTCCCAATTGCTCCATGAGGGAGAATTTGGTGAAAGAAAAGCATAGTGGCGGATTGGCAGGTCATTTTGGGCATGACAAAACATTCGCGAAGCTGAGCGAATCGTATTTTTGGCCAGGCATGCGAGCAGATGTAAAAAGGTTTGTTGACAGGTGTAGGATTTGTTAGCATTCAAAGGGCCGAAAGCAGAATGTTGGGTTATATCAGCCATTGCCCATACCTGAAAGGCCATGGGAAGCCATTAGCATGGATTTTGTTTTGGGTTTGCTGAGAACGCAGAGAGGTGTTGATTCCATCTTCGTGGTGGTGGACAGGTTTTCAAAAATGGCACATTTTATTTCGTGTCAAAAGACCAGCGATGCGACGCACATTGCAAATTTGTTTTTCAAAGAAATTGTGCGACTTCATGGATTGCTGAGAAGCATAGTCTCAGACAGGGATACCAAGTTCATAGGTCATTTTTGGAGGATGCTATGGAAGAAGCTGGGAACTAATTTGGATTTTAGTTCAGCTTACCATCCACAGACAGATGGGCAGACCGAGGTGGTCAATAGGAGTCTGGGGGATTTATTGAGAAGCTTGGTGATAGAACACCACAGCAGTTGGGACCAGGTATTACCACAGGCAGAATTTGCGTACAACGATTCAGTGAATCGGGGTACAGGCAAAAGCCCATTTCAGATTTTGTATGGAACACAACCAAGGGGAGTTTCTCAGCTCAGGGAGTCAGAACAGGCTAGGACTAGTAGTGCTAGTGCTGAAGAGTTCGCTGAGGCGATGCAGGAACTACACAGTCAAGTGAAGCAGCGACTGCAGAAGTCCAATCAAGAGTATAAGCGCAGAGCAGATCAACATCAGAGACAGCTTCATTTCGAAGTTGGTGATCTTGTTCTGGCACATATGAGGAAAGAAAGGTTCCCAAGGGGAACATATAACAAGTTGAAGATGAAAAAGATCGGGCCATGTAGAGTCCTGAAGAAATTCAGGGAAAATGCATACGAGCTTGAGTTGCCGGATGGCATCGGGATATCTCCGATATTCAATGTTTCAGATTTATATCCATACAGGGCTGGAGAAGCAGAAGCTAGAGTTGAGGAACTTGTGATCCAGTGGCAGAAACAATTACCAGTTGCAGGGAAGCCACAGATGGAGTATATACTGGACAAGCGAATAGGAAAGAAGACCAGGCGGAGGCAGTACTTCGAGTACCTGGTGAAATGGAAAAATCACCCAGTGGAGGATGCCAGCTGGGAGACATAAGCAGTCATACAGAAGCATGGATAGACTGTGCAGGAGCTCATGGACAGGAGCCCATGAAATCTTTCGAGCCAAGGAGTATGATGCAGGAGCATCCACAACACATCAAGCGAGCCAGCGCATCGAGCAGAAAAGACAGCTGGACAACACCAACACACAAATTTTGAAATACTTTGGGAAGTTGTTGCACCGCCTTTTAAATGAAAGCATTCATAAGGAGCGCACTATGTGTATTGTAAATGGACCTTGAGCCTTTAAGCTCATGTCCTTAGGTAGCTGAGGCATTTAATAGTTTTAATGTTGTTAGATAGGAATTTAATTGTAGATTTGATAGTTTCAGATTTCGAGAGGGAAAATGGAATATAGGCACCCTCCTTGGTACATTGTAATAGAAGAGAAACAGGAGCAAGAAGAGAAGAGCAGACAGAGAATTTGTGGAGAACACCCATGTACAGATTGAATTAATAGAAGAGAGCTTTTGATTCAATTTCATGGTGGTTGTTGTTTCTCTGTGTATGTTGCTAATGTGTTCTTGAATGAATGTTTGTTTCCTTGTATGCATTTGCTTTTGAATATGCTGTGCATGTGATTTCAGAGGTTTACTGAAGTCTGAGAGAGAAGAGAATGAGTTTCAATTGTTTCTCTGTTTGAGCCAGGAGATTCCTGCATAGAGTGTAGTCGAATTCATCCGCATAGAGTCCATTGATGAGGCTAGACAGTTAAACTCTTATTCTCATCTGCCCAGAAGATTGAATTGGGTTATTAGAACCATGCAGAGGAAGTGCAGGTTGAAGGTGAAGTCTCAGTAGTTAGTCTGATCACAGGAAGATAGGGATTCACTGTGACTACAAGTGCATAGATTCCGGACGAGTTCAATACTTCGAGAGCTATTGGAAGTCGAGCGCGAGAAGTGCGCGTACGTTCCTTTGAAGGAGCCGTAGAAATTAAGCTCAAGAAGGATAGAACCTTCGTGAGATCATTGGAAAGGAGCCCCAGAATTTGTGTCGAGAAAAGCCTCGAGCAGAAGCTGCAAGCGTAGCATTGGAGAGCAAGTCTCAGCAAGTATACTTGATCGCGGAAAAAGGAAGTAGCAAGGAAGGAGAACTGGCGGTTGGGATTCGTTGAGGAGATTCATGAAACCCCGCTGATCATCAGATCCGGGAGAAGTTGCGTGGAATTTATCCCTTAGGCGCAAGGGGGGGGAAAAAACCATCGGGATTCAGCGTATCGGGATTCACGGAGGTGAAAGTTTCATACCCGTCGAAATCGCGATTCACGATTTCCCGAATTCGTTGGAGCTGTTGATCGTGACGGGGACAGGTGGCACGAGATCCCAGAGAGTCGGGGTTTGGAGAATCGGAGTCCTTGATGACAACGAACACTTGCATGTTGGATTCACGAGTAGCGATATCCCGAGGTGACATGGCAGTGGGGAACCACGAGAGCTAGTGGAATACACGTGGCATTATCTCGGAGGATCGGCACATCGGGACTCGGAGTTTGGAAATCCAATTTGTTGACATCGGGAGTAGCGATTTACCGATAGGAAAGGGAAGAAAGTCAGCGATTGACCCACGTCAGGATTCGGGGAATCGCAAGACAAAGGGCCGTGACCACAAAATTCGTGAGATAGCGAATTCTAATTTCTCGATTGTTAAGGGAGATCAGTAAGAGTAAGCTGTGGGTAGAGAATTCCCGAGAGGGAATTGGAAGAGAAGTCACGCTCTTCAGGTCCAAGATCAGAGAAGGTCCTGGTTATCGAAACCGTTCTCCGAGGAGTGGGGAAGGTAGCATCAATTGATCGAAGAGCAGGTAGCAGCAAGGCAGCAGCAAGGCACAGAGACAATATAAATTAGCATCAGAACTAGGTACTTTGTTAAGTTATGTATTTATTTCTTTCTGTCATGAATTCAGTATTTATTGATAAATCTAAGTTCCTGAAGTTGCTATTATGAGAATCACTATTATGCTAAGAAGTTATTGTTTCAGTTTACGAAATAAAATGTTTATGAATCTTAATGATGTTTAGAAGTATTAGGTTGTTACATATGGTATCAAAGCGTCTTAGTTAGAAATCTGGGCCTACGGGCCAAAACCCGAGTGTTAACTCCAGCCATGCTTAAACTACAAACAAAATACGTCAACTCTCAAGCAACTGCTTTAGGCAATATCCTGTAACTGGATTATGTATGGTTACTACAGTTTTAGTCTGAATATTCAATGGAACGCCCTTTAAATTAAGTGGCGGTAAACCAGATAGTTTGAAGGATCACTTCCCATGAAATGGCTACCATTAAAGCAGCCCAATAAAGCTATTAAGCATGAAATGAGAACTGATAACTTAATTTTATTTGAGCAATGCTTGTCAAGGAAGTTTCAGGTAGAATAGACACCTGAAATCGATAAAAATGTTGAGGGAAACTTCTGTCTAAGGCTTGAAGTTGGTAAGAATTAATAACTGCACGAATTACACTATATAAAATGCAAAAAGGACATTTGCAGGACCTTGAAAAGGCCTACTTCATCTCGAACTTACCTAAATGAGGAGCTGCCAATACGCAACAGAAAAAGGAAGACTTGTATCGCACAGGAAGTGTGTAAATTGCTTTCCTGTAGAAGCCTCGGTGAATTTTAATAATGTAAAACCCCATGAACAATAGCCCCATACAATTTTAACCGTGTCGAAGAGAGAAATTATAAAACCGCGTAATGTTTCATTTAACCAATCATTATCCTGAAGGAGAGCTGTCTGTTACACGTGAGGATGAATCTGAGCCGTCAGATCTCGGGCGAAATCCCGTCAACCGTCAGATATCGAGAAGTTGCGCTGGGTTTAAGTCCTAGCGCGTAGAGGAGGAGTCCCAGAAGAGTCATCGGGATATCAGAGTCATCGGGGTTTTGTAAAACCAAAGAATTGAGACCTTGAGGTTCTCGAAATCCCGAGAATGGATCCTAGCCGTTGATCTCGACAGGACACGCATCAATGTTCTGGGAGATCGGGATTTTACCCATCGGAGATTTCAGGAGTGTGGAACTTGTGCATGTTGAAATCATGATCCGCGATTTCCCGAGAGAATCGGAGCCGTCCAAACAGCGGGGACACGTGTCGGGAGATCCCGCAGAGTCGGAGATCGGGGAATTGAAAGTCCCGTGCACATGACAACGAGAATCGCGATATCGCAAAATGTGATTTCCCGACGGGTACAAGGACAGAGTGGGAACACCAGGGCTAGAGTGGTGGACAGGTGTCGCGTCACACCGAACGATCGCAGATAGGGGTTCGGGAAAACACAAGTCCCGGAACTCATAGGTTTCGGATTCGCGAACTCACGAACTCCGATACACCGAGGAAGGACAGGTGTCAAAGGTCAACTCTCGCGGGGGTCAACGCCAAGTACCATCGGGGATCGAGAGTCGGGGATCGGTGAGGACGGGGGATCACGACAGCGCAAGTGCCGATTTCCCAATGGGAAAATTCCCGATAAAAGCAAGGAACACCGACGAGATCTGAGCCGTTCATTCCGAGGACGCGTGGCAATCATCTAGTGCCTTCGGTGAAAGCTCCACAAGAGGGCTTCATCGGGCATCGAGATATCGGGAGTCTCGGAAACTTAGCAACAAGAATTGTGAAATCGCGAAACGCAATTTCCCGATAAGCCAAGGGACATGGGGCCCACGAAAGAGTCAACGATGGACAAGTGGCATCGGGTATCGGGATATCGCGAGTGTCATGGACAAGGTGTCCATGCACTACGAAATCGTGAACCCCAAAATCCGACGTAGTTAACTTAACTCTTAACCCTTGATTAAAAGAATTAATTAATGACGGTTTAATTGAGACCTAAATGTATTGCGGAATCGGAGATCGGGGTTTCGGGATTCAATTTGCGCCGAATATTTATTGTGGGAAACCCCGAATCCCGACAGGAATTAGGACTACGGTCACATAGGTGCAGGTCACATGTACCTCGGTGTAGCCGAAGGGGATAACACGCAAGGAAGAGGCACATCAGGTATCGGGATATCAGGAATTCCGTAGACACGGGATTCATGCAATGCGATATTGCGATATCTGAAATCCCGATAAGGGATAAGACTGCGGTCACAAGGTGAGGTCGTGTGGACCACGAGCATAGCTTAAAGGGCTAATGCGCTAGGAGCTCATCGGGGATCGGGGGATCGGGAATCCTAAGGACATGCGCGCGTCAACATCGCAAATGCCGAAAACCTGAATCCCGATAGGGTGATACAAGGCCACGGTCACGGAGTTAGGTCATATGGACCAAGCTCGTAGTGAAGGGGCTAACAAAGAAAAGAACCCATCGGGAAAGTTAAGCAAAAAAATATCGATAGGAAGGTATATGGTAACGGTCTTGTGAGCGCGGTCATATAGACCAAGGTATAGCCAGTAGGGGCTAGCTCATAAAAATGAAGCTCATCGCGAATCGGGGGTTGGAGAGGTAAGGAATTTGCGACAGCCAAATGTCTGAAACCCCGAAACCCGATACAGAGTCGGGGATAAGTCACGGTAGGTGCAGAGGCCGTGACGAGGGAAGATAAGGCCTATGGATAGGGGCATTTGACAATGAATCCCGAGAGGATCTAAAGGGCCGCTTTGGCTCAGATGAGAGGAAATTGAACGATCCGGTATACCCATAAAACTAGATATATTTACACATATAACAACAGGCATACACAGATGAATAAATTCTTTTTTTTTATTATTTTATATAAAAGAATTGAACCGAAGGTAGAACACCAAAATCCATACAGAGCTGGAATTACAAGCAAATTATTTTGTTTCAAAAGAGGAAATCACCATTCTTTACCACAACGTAAGGAAGGTTTATGCAATTTCTGGATTCGAATAACCCCACATTCTTCATGAAAGTACTGAAACTATGCACAATTGGCGGACTGAATTGTACCTCTTACCATAGTTGAGGGCGAGCTCCGCAAAGTGTACAGACAGGGGATTGATTCCCAATATTTCAAGGAGACTGGACTCCAGGTCCTGTATCTTGTCAGTGGCCACATCAATGTACTCTGTTACTGTAAAACGAACTGGAGCATATACAACAATACCTAGCACTAGCAAGGTGCTCAGAACAATGGCAAGGATGTGAGCCATGGCAAGGGAGATTCTGGAAACCTATGAGCAGAACAGAGGCAGATCTGTGGTAGACAGATACTGATGCATGGAAAGTCCCAACAGATGGGAAAGTGAGACAGAGGAAGGACGCGTAGAGGGTTGAAAGGCTGACAGGTGTAGAATTTGGGGCTAGATACGAGGGAGCTTGAGAAAGCCAGACGAGCACGTGGAACCCATGCGTGCTCGAACCCTTGGGTATACACTCAATTATTTATATATATATATAATACAAAGTGTTAGAAATAATATAAAATAAATTAAATAATTTAGTATAAATAATTTATATATATAATGAGGTCAAATTAGCTTAAATTTAAAGTAAGGATAATTTGAGTTAAATTAGTGTAATAATAATTTTAAAATTTATTTATTTATTTAAATGTAAGGTTAATCTACCTTAAAATTCGATGTTAACCAAGCTTAGATGCTTAATCCTAAACCGAACCTAGCTAATTTCCCTGATGGAGTAATGTCTGTTTACAGACAAGTAAAGAAAACTTATGCCCAACCCTGTTTCTAAGTTTAAGTAGCACCAATTTGAAATGTCCTGGAACTCACCCTGATAACTTTGGGGTGATGCAGGTTAAGTTAAACAAGATGGTCAGGACTTGAAGGGGTCGAGGAAGGGGAGCGTCGTCATGGGCACCAACGACGCCACCCACACCATCAACACCATCAACACCACCAACACCACCAACACCAGCACCACCACCACCATCGCTCGAACTAGCCCTCATACTGCGCTCGTTGGAAGCCATTAACGAGACTTTAAAGGGGCGCCAACCAGCAGGGACTGAAGTGGAACCCCCACCATCTGGAACGGGTAATCCAGAAGCATCAAGGAACTCAAGGGGAGAATTTCCACCTGAAGACATCACGCGAGAATTGCAGAAGATCAAACTTCCAGAGTTTGTCGGAGGTCGCACCAGTGAACGCGCGGAAGCATGGTTGGAAGGCATGACAAGGTGTTTTGCCTTAAGGGACTATGCATCCAACTCGAAGGCAAAGATCACAATTTTCCAGTTAAGAGATAGCGCCTTGAGCTAGTGGGGAAACTTGGAAAGACAACTACACCTTATCCCAGACACAGTATCTTGGGAACTTTTCGAGGAGAGGTTCCGAAGGAAATATCTACCAGCATACTACGAGGAGAAACAAGTAGGGGCATTTCATGCCCTAGTACAAGGAAATAGAACTGTGGAAGAGTATGAGATCAGGTTTATGGAACTGGTCAAATACGTTTCGTATATGGACAATGACCAGCGACAAGCAGAGCGCTTCGTTTATGGGTTGAACCCAAAGATAAGAGCTATGGTGCAGATGTGGAAACCGTCGTCAGTAGCGGAGGTGGTGGAAAGTGCACGTTATGCGGAAGAAAACATGAACTTAACAGGGGGTACAAGGTCGACATTTCCACATCGCCCTGGATTCATAGGAAAGACCCCGAGGACATTTCCTAGGGGAGGGGGCTCGAGGCCACCACCTTATGGAAACAGAGTCGTACCAAGGACAGTAGCTACAGGGATTTCAATGGCAACTAGTGCAGCATCTCGTTCATCACCAATGGTACAAACAGGTCCATGACCATCTCTAGGAACAACTAGTAGGGGCAGGGGTTCCAGGGGAAGGAACTCATTTCAAAGACAGACAAATAACAATGCACAGGTTCAATCTCGTATTGCCTGTTGGAGATGCAAAGGACCCCATTATAAGCGGGACTATCCAGAGTTACAATCAGGGTTTGTGCATAGAGAAGGAAAGGCACTAATGGGGAGGTCAAGTGGCAACCATCAAATTTACGCAGCGGTTAATAACCGCCAAGCCGAACATCAATCCACCGTGGTGGAGTCGTCAGGTACGCTAAATCATATTAATGTTAAGATTTTGTTTGATTCTGGTGCGACAGATAGTTTCATTTCACCATCTGCATTAGAAAAGAGTGGGCTGGCAACCTACGAGCACGATGACTTTAAACAAGTTGAGATGGCTTCGGGGGAAAAACAAGTTGTAGGACCTAGTGTCGATAATTGTATAGTAGACCTAGGAGTGTGCACTACCAGGTTGAAGGTATACGTCACTGCTCTTGGG
>ML781243.1:66830-95395 GCA_009831015.1 Picea engelmannii
TACTAAAATTAATCATAATCAAGAATAACTAATTAATAACAAATAATTAGTTAAGGTTATTTTAATAAATAAATATAGTTTAGCTAATCTTTTAGGATTACATTATTAAATTAATTATAATTTATAATCAAGGGTCGTTACATTTATTATTGAATAGACTTTATTAAATTATTATTATTATTGTTATTGTTAAGTGTCTAAACAACTATTAATTTAATGAATATATTTTTTTAATTGCATTAATTGAGAAACTTAGTTTAAACATCATAAAGGTCTAAATATTCATAAAGATAATATTCTCTTATTTATCTAATGATTGATTAGTTAATTGTTTGTTTTACTATGTTGTCTAATATAAATGGTTAAATAGTTATTATTATAATATTTGTTGTCTAATTTAACTCTTTTCATCAAAGATTGGTATAGATGTTAATGTTGACCTTGTTGGGGACTTTCTAAGGTTAGTGTATTGTAAATTGTCTAAATAAGTGGTAGTTCCTAATTCACAATAATAATGAGAATCTGCGAAAATTGGTATTGTCAACTTTTTTCTACATGAAATTAAAAGCACCTGGTTGGACTTATGTGTGATGATCTTTAGAAAAACCAAACGTAGCCTGAGGTGTATCAGGAGTTTCTAGCATTTTATCCTCATATTCCTCATAATTCTCGAAGATCTTAACTGACTTTTGAAAGACCTTTGTGTTTTCATGAGACTGCAAGTACTCAATCTTATCCAAGCCATAAAAAACCTCAATTAGGCTCACATATACATTCTCATCTATGATACCTGCATTTTTTTCATCCTTGATAGCTCTTAATATGTTTTATATACCTTCAAGGAAGATTGTTATAATCCTTGGAACCACGAAGGGTAGAAGATCACAAAGTGATCGTATGAAAACTTGAATGGAAAGGTACCTTGAATGGAAAGGTATCCGTTAAAGAAAAGAAGATCATGTTATCAACCTAGTATCATTAAAAAAATGGATGCAAAAGATTACACATACAAAGAAAGAAAATATTCTTACTTTATCTCTTAGTCACTTCCAATAGAAGTTGCATTTGAAACTCCCCACTTCGCCTCTTTATTTATATCGAATTCATCATTTGCTAGCACAAACGAAAGTGGAGGAGATATGTTGGCATTGATCAAAACCTACAATGTAAATGGAGTGAATTAAAACTAAAGGCTCAACTTATGTTACATGTGAAATATGACACTGGTGGAAAGTAATAGTAGGAATCCAATGTTATTTCCACCGAAACTTTCTGTCTGGCCCCGTCATATTAGAGATTGTCCAACATTATTCTTTGATTATGGTTTTCCACATTTGTTCACTTGCAAGAAGATGTGCATGAAAAAATACTGAGCATGACAAAATACAATATAAAAGGGTAAACACTAAAGTAAATACACCAATGTTTGAATTTGGACTCTTTATATGAAGGATTCATATCTTAGCCATCACTAAATCACACCTAAACATATATAATATAAAAAAAACATCTATCATGTAAATTTTCTTAAGTATGAAAAATGTGTGGAATAAGACCTTGTTCTACACATCATGGCTAGTGACAATATTACCCACTATTCATAAAGCTTGCAAAGTAGGAGGAACACCAAATGGTGAAGGATGCATGAAATATAAATAGTCATTCTCTATTAATACAAAATATATTTATATAAGAAATCGTGATTTGTATTTGTGTAAATATTATAAATTCATGTTAAGTGAAGATCAATAGTAAAATTTAGCATAATTGATTAATTATACACACACACACACACACACACACACACTCTTAAACTCCCATCTCTTATGTGCTTATTATACTCACTACAAAAGTTCCACCAACTTTGAGAAAAGGCTAGCATCAATTAATGCATCAATTTTCAAATTGGGGCCAAAGGAAAGATCTGATAGAGTGTAGCATGCATCTACCAATACTTATGATCTTGTATATGGATAAGCCACCCAAAGGTAGGAAATGCATATTTGACCTAAAAACCAGAACGAAGGAATTGAAAAAATCAATTGCTTTTCCTAGACTTTTGGTTGTGTTTTTCAGGTCAAATATGAGTGGCCTTCCCTGGGGTGGGTTATCCATATGCATGATGATGTCTTAACCATATGCAAGATGATAACATATTTGGAAGATGCATGTTGAAATCTATCATATCTTTCTTTTGGCTCCAATTTGAAAATTCATGCATTAGTTGAGGCTGGATTTTGCCAAAAGTTGGTGAACTTTTTTAGTGAGTATCCTAAGCACATATGCTATGAGAGTTTATATCACAAGTTTAATATAAAGTATAAAAAGTTTACAATTAATTTGTAATTAAGATGAATTTATATTATTTATATAAATACAAATTATTATTTTTTTATAGAAAGTTCTTCTATATTAATGGAAATAAGTTATTTGTATTTAAAACATCCTTCAAGATTTTTTGGTTTTACCTTCTTTA
Source organism: Picea engelmannii (assembly GCA_009831015.1). Taxonomy (NCBI): domain Eukaryota; kingdom Viridiplantae; phylum Streptophyta; class Pinopsida; order Pinales; family Pinaceae; genus Picea; species Picea engelmannii. The sequence continues at coordinate 69,307 of ML781243.1, forward strand.
TTAATAGTGGGTAATATTGTTATTGGTCATGATCTGCAAACTGAGGTCTTACTCCAAACATTTTTCATAGTTCTTCAAAAAATTTGCATGATACATGTTTTTCTTATATTCCATATGTTTATGTATAATCTAGTGGTTAAGATAGGAAGCCTTCATACAAAGAGTCCAAATTCAAACAACAATGGATTTAATTTTATGTTTAACATTTTATCTTGTATCTTGTCATGTGCAAGTTGTTAACCAAAATCAAGTTCTTCGTCATATTTTTCATCTTCTCTCACCGAACAGATGAGGAAAACCATAATGAAATATGCATGTTGGACAATCTCCAATATTAATGCAGGAACCTAAAAGAAAATTCAATTAGAAATAACTTAGGATTTCTACTCTAACTTGATACCAGTGTCAAATTTTGTGTGTAACATTACTTGATCCTTTATTTTTAAATAACTCCATTTACATTTCAATATGTGATCAATGCCAACATGTTTCCTCCACTTTTATTCGTGCAAGCCAATGTTGAATTCAATATAAAGAAAGAGGCGGTGTGGAAAGTTTAAAATGCAACTTCTACCTTCCAATAGAAGTGATAAACACATAAAGCATGAAGTCTTTCTTTCTATGAATGTGTAATTTTTTTCATCCATTTATTTTATGATTTCAGGTCAATAACATGAGCTTCTTTTATTTTACATATACCTTGTCAGTCAAGGTTTCATACATCCACTTTGTGATCTTTTAGCATGCCTAAATCCAAGGATTATTAAATTTCCTTGAAGTTCTATAAAACATATTGAGAGATGGTGAGGTTGAACAAACTACAAGTGTCACATATGTTAATGTATATGTGAGCCTAATTGAGGATGTTTATGGTTTGGATAAGATTCACTTGCAAGTCTCATGAAAATACAAAAGTGTGTGAAAAATAATTTAAGATCCTTGAAAATTATTTAGCCAACCAATATGAGGATGAAATGGAAGAAACACTTTAGGTTCATGAAAACATACATTTCTATGAAAAGGAAGTTAACATCTTTGAGAATTAATCATCCAAGGAATATGTGGATGAAATGTTAACAATGTGTGATACACCTCATACTGCTTTTGTTTTTTTTTACATATCAAGAGATAGAAGCTCCACCCCATGATTTTAATTTCATGTAGAAAGAGAGATTATCCTCTTATATATTGTAGAGAATGTGTGTCTAACAAAAAATAATTATGTGCTCCTTAATTACTTATAAAACTACATAGTAGGTAATTCAATATATTATTGTAGGTCATCGTGGTTTTTCAAAATATAGTGTTCTAATTCTTTTCTCCTAACACCTATATTATATATGACTAGACTATGATATATTCTTGAAAAAGTTGACAATGCCAATTTTCATAGATTCTCATTATTATTGTGAAGTGTCTAAATAAGTGTTAATTTAGTGAATATATTTTTTAATTTGCATTGATTGTGGTACTTTTTTCTTTGTTGTTATTAAGAATTTTTCTATTAAAGTATTAATAGAATGTACATAATTTCCACTACAACCAACATTCAAACAAGGTATTCATCAATAATCCAAGACCCGGATATCCATCAATGACTGAAGAGATTGTTGTCATGTAGACCAACTATAAATAAAAAGAACATAAAAAACCAAGTCTGCAAAATTATGCAAAATAATGATACTATCTGGAAACAAACATAATTGAACTAAAAAAAGAAATTAAAATATCAATCATCCAAATTATGAACCTATGGAAAATATGTAATACCCCAGGGACATACCCCAGTTATATTATGAATTGTAATCATGTTTTGTGGGCTGGTGAGCCAAGTATTGATAAGATGGTGGGCTTATGTGTTTATTAGGCCGGAGAGCCTAAGTGTTAAAGGCCAAGAGCTTGTTTTTGTATATGTAATTATGCATAACATTAATAAAGATTAAACATCACAGCGTGCAGACCGACCATGAAGAAAGAGTGATGGGGAACTAATATTCCACAAGGTGGGTAAGGTAAAGGGGGCTGAAAGGTTGGAAAGAGTGGCTAAGATTAGGGGATTAAGTCCTTGAGAATATTAATTTATTATTATTCCAAAGTGGTGTGAAAGGTATAGTTTTTTCCTCAGTTCATGGAAAAGGGAACGCATACTTGATGGAGTGCATGCATATTCATGGGAGACATGTGTCATCCAAGACACATGCAATTTAACCCAAGAATTGAGACGTGATGGGGGTTCGTCCTCCATTCTTGTGTCCACTGTCTGAACCATGTTGCCTCTGTGTCTAATCTTTGCATACCTCACGTAGCTCTGAAACCTGAAACCATGAGACCTCTATGATGGACCGATGTATTCCTGTGAATTCCTTTTGGTCTCTTCATTTGGCCCCCATCGTCGACCTTTGCATAATTTTCTTGTCACACATCCTAAAACTGGTAATCCATGGGTCGATCTGTGTCTTCTGTGGAACCCGACACCTGAGGAATCACCTGAGCATGTTGTGTCTTAGCGTCTAGCCATTACCATTTTCGGGCCTATGCCCATTTTCTGTTGTGGTTGTCATCCTTGTGTCAACTAAGTGTTGATGTTGTTGTGATTTCCCTCACCCAGTTGGAATTGAGTCGAAGAGTGTGCTGAAGAAGTGGGTTGTCAAGCTCGTGGTAGAAGAGGTGGGTTGTTAGGCCTGTGAGAATCTCTCTCCAAGTGAGAGAGTTTGTTGAGAAGTGGTTTTCTCCCAGTGAGAGTCCAACACCAGCTATGGAGCTCTGCGAATTCCTGATCTGTCCTATTCCCAAGACCGAGAGTGGGAGGTGAAGCAATCGATGGACTGTGCTTGTGATGGTGTATACTCCCAGGTGGAACGGGAATGTAAGGAATGAGAGTCCATGAGTAGTGGGCATAAGAAGGCTCATAGAGAGAATCCTTCCTGTTGCTCTGTGCAATTTTCCTGTAACCTCGGGCTAGTCTAGGATTCACTTGCCTTGGGTGGAGTTTAGGCAGAGGCAGAAGGGAAACAAACCTCTCTTTTTCAAAAAAAGTCCTCAAGGATAGCCATCATTTAGAGAGCTGAGAATGGATGACGTAGGGGGAGAAAGGCCAAGGAAGACACCTATTCAGTGTTGGGGCTATTATGGAAACCACAAGTACAAAGGTTGTCCCTATAAAAATGGCAAAGTGAGAGCTGACCATAATGTTCAGCAAGTTCAAATAGTGGAAGACATGGGCAGTATAATACCTATGATCTATGCATCCTTAGACAACAAGAAAACATAATATCAGTTGCACATGATTGAAGTGGAAGGTATGATCAACAACCATGCCTTTACTATTTTAATTGATTCAGGGGCTATCCATAGTTATATATATCCTAGAGTGATGGAAAGCTTGCAATTGCCAAGAAGCAAACATGAAAAGTCTTGGTTAGTGCAGTTGGCTATAATAACCAAGAGAAACATCACTGAGTTAGTTAAGTCCTGTCTAGTGGACATGAATGTACTGAGCACAAAGGTTGAATTGAATGTTCTTCCTTTAGGTTCTTATGACTGTCTAATTTGGATGGACTGGTTGGACCAGCACCATGCCATTTTGGATTATCATAACAAGGCATTCACTTGCCTGGATAAAGAGGGGAATTAGAGAACAACCCAAGGAATTCTGAGAGTTGTTTCTATCAGAGAAATCTCAGCAATGCAGCTGAAGAAGTGCTACATGAAATGTTTTCAATTATTCGCATCCCATGTGGAGGAAACACCTAAGGATAAGGTGTCAAGTATTTAATATCATGCGGTACTAAAAGAGTTTGAAGATGTATTTCAGGAGGTACCCAGACTACCTTTGATAAGAGATATTGACTTCTTTGTAAACTTGATGCCTAGAGCAACTCCAATTTCAATATCTCCTTACAGAATGAGTACGCTAGAGATGAAAGATATGGAATTGCATCTTGAAGAGATTCAAAGTTGTCTAGCTCAAGAGTGCAAAGTGAAAAGTGAATAATGAGAACATAATAGTAAGAGTTGTGCCCTTCCTCTTATTTTATACCTCCTTTTCTAATTTTCCATTGAGTTTATTTTTCCACGTGCTAAGGGATTTAATTTAATCTTCCTTAGTCTTTTACCAATCACTTTAATAATAAAAAATTAGATCCTTTCAGTGAAAAAACCCACATTTCCTTCCCCTTTCTTATCTTGGACTATAGTCTATAGGGGTAGCTAGACTACTACGTCCCTGAGCTCTTATGTCAATGAGAAGGGGATATTACAGTCTCACCTACTTGAAATTGCTTTTCCTCAAGGAATCAAGAACCATTCTCTTGCACTGTTATTCCTCTTTCTCAAGTAGCATCTTCTATGGGAAAATATTTCCATTTAACCAAGTACTATTTATTGGCTTTGCTCCTTAGTTGTTTCACCTGAGTTTCCAAGATCCTTTATTGTATGAGGCAGACTTGTCCTTCTTCATCCATGGGTGGAAATGTCTCATTGACTAATACATGTTGGCCTAATTCTTTTTTCAAGCAAGACACATGTAAAACATTGTGGATCTTACTCCCTAGGGGCAATTTCAATTCATATGCTACTTCTCCAATTCTTCTTTGTACTTCATATGGACCATAGAAGTGAGGTTGTAATTTCTCAACACCACTCTTCTTGATATATGCTTGTCTATATGGATGCAGGTGCAAGTATACCAGATCCCCTACCTCAAAGGTGTGATCCACCCTTTTCATGTCTACATATATTTTTTGTTGGTTCTACACTCTATGGAGATTGTCCTTTACTTATTTGATGATTTTCTGGTTAACCTGGATCCACTCCTTGGCCATAGGGGCCTTGATTTCTGCAAATACAATGTCTTCAAAATTAAGAGGATCATAACTATATAAATCTTTGAAGGGGGCCATGGCAATGGAAATGTGGTATGTGGTATTGTAACAATATTCCCCTAAGTAAAGCCATTTGACCTAAGATTTATGTTGTCCTACTACATAATTTCTAAGGTAACCCTCTATCCATCTGTTGACAATTTCATTTTTTCCACCAGTTTGGGGATGGTAGCTAGTGCTAGGAGTCAATTCATTGCCCACTAGTCTAAAAATATCTTTCCAAAAGATACTCATGAATTTGATGTCTTGGTCACTAACAATGTTCTTAGGTATGCCATACATCCTAAAGATATCTTTGAAGAACAATTCAACTACCTGTGATTCTCTGTAGTCCATGGAGATGGAAAATAAATGACTGAACTTGGTTAACCAATCCACAACTACAAATATGTATTCCTTACCTTGCGTTCTAGGAAGACCTGTAATGAAGTCCATTGAGATACTCTCCTATTTGTTCTATGGAATGGGAAGAGGTTGTAAGAATCCTGCTAGATGAGAGTGTTCATATTTATTATGTTGGAAAGTAGCACATTCCTTGATGTGGCACAAAACATCTCCTTTGAGTCCTTTCCAAGAGAACCTTTCTCTTACCTATATGTATGTCTTAGGGATCCCCTGATGGCCCGCTATTGGAGCATCATGGAAGGCTTGGAGCAATTTTCCTTTGAATGTATATCTGAGTACCAAATAAATCTTTCCTTTGTAATAAATTATGTCATTTATGACCTTTTACCTATCATTCTGTATTTTTCCATCCATCAACTCACACGAAAACCTCTTCTTTGAGTATTCTACCAACAACATTGGTTTCCAATCCACTGATAATTTTGTCATAGAATAGGCCAAAGTTCTTCTGAATAATGCATCCGCAACTACATTATTTATTCCCTTGATGTACTCAATATCAAAATTGTAAGATTGAATATTTCTTACCTACTTCTTTTGTCTCTCGTTCAAGTCCTTCTAATATAAGATGTACTTGATGCTGTTATGATCAGTTCTTACTACAAATTTTACCCCAACTAAGTACTGTAAGAATTTGGACAAGGCATGCATTATGGCCAGCATTTCCTTGTCATAAATTGTATAGAGAAACTCAGGGCCTCTCATCTTACAACTCTCATAGTCAATCAGGTGCTTATTTTGCAAAAGGACAACTCCTACTCTTGCACCTGATGCATCACATTCTAATATGAAAGGTTGAGATACATTAGGTAAGGAAAGTACCGGGCAAGTACTCATGACCTTATTCATTTTTTCAAGTGTGACCTGTGATTCTTCAATCCAACTGAAAGATCCCTTTTTGGTTAAGTCTGTCAGAGGAGAACAAATTTGGGAGAATCCCTTGACGAACTTTCTATAATAGATGCAAATTCCAAGGAACCCTTTGAGTTATGTAAGTGTTCGTGGGGTAGGTCAAATGATGATAGATTGCATTTTTTCTTGATGGACATGTACTCCCTTTGCCCTAATAATATGTCCTAAGTACATAACCTCAGTCATGCCAATCTCACACTTCGACTCTTTAGCATATAAATACTACTCCTCCATGATACCCAATATTTCATCTATAGACTTAAGTGATCCTCCCATGTACTGCTATAGATCAGTAAGTCATCAAAGAAGAAAATAAAATATTTTCTTAGTTTCTTGTGGAACACATGGTTCATACATTAATGGAAAGTGGCAGGGGCATTGGTAAGGCCGAAGGACATCACAAGGAACTCATGGTGGATGAAGTGACATCTGAACGCAGTTTTGTGTACATCTCGTTCCCTCATTTTGATCTAATGATAGCCTGACCGTAGATCTATCTTAGTAAAGTAGACTACACCATGAAGTTCATCCAACAATTCATCAATATGGGGAATAGGATACTTGTTCTTAATAGTCCTCTTGTTCAATTCTCTATATTCAATGCACATGCACATTGTTCCATCATTTTTATTAACCAACATAACTGATGATGTGAATGGACTTGAGCTCAGTCTAATATGCCCCATAGCAAACAATTACTTGATTGCACTCTCTGTATCTTCTTTGTGATACTTTGGGTGCATATAAAGTGTAGTAATGAATGGTTTGGATCCTTCTTCCAACTCTATGATGTGCTCAAATCCTCTATCTAGTGGTTTTCCTGAAGGAATAGGATCAAAGACTCTTTTGTGTTTGCGGAGAATTTTTTGTATATCTAGAGGGTATTCTTTGTGGGGTTTTTATTTATTTTCCAAAATAAATCATTCAACTACATAGGCTATCTTCTCTCGCCTGAATATGGCATGCACCTTTTTCACTGTAATGATTCTAGGAGAATCCCCTGTCATCCCTTTAAGCGTAAATCTCTTCCCTTCATCTAAGTTGAAGGACATCTCCATTATTTTATAGTTGGTTGTGATAGGCCCCAAAGTGTTGAGCCACTGAACTGCTAAGATGATATTAGTGTTAGTAATGTTTACCACACAAAATTCACGGGTTAAAGTGTATCGACCTAGAGTCAGGTTCATTTGTGGAATGTACCTGTCACAAGCTATGGTACTCCCCCCTGCTACTTCAACCAAGAATCCTTCAAATTCCATTGTGGGTAGATGTCTCCTCTCTACCATATATATATCAATAAAATTGTGGGAGTCTCCTCCATCTATCAACACAGATTCTCGTTTCCCTTGAACTACTCCTTTTATTCTAAAGGTGTTGAATTTTGGTATCCCACTCATAGAGGCAATGGTGATATTTTTATGGCCTTTATCTTGTGTTTCATGATCCATTATTCCTTCCTCTTCCTCTCTAAGGTTTTCTTGCATAGTATGGATAGCCCCATCATATTCATCATCTTCATACTCCTCACTGTCATATACTACCCCAACATAATGTATTTTCCCCTTGCCTAAACGTCTATGTCCTGGTTTCCATGGGTCCCTGCAAGTGTAACATAGTTTCTTTCTCCTTAGGTCTCTTCTTGTAGCCTCACCCTATTTCCCTTTTCCTCTATCCACTGGTCTAGTTTCACAGCTTCTCTAAATGATGGGGGGTTTAGGTGTGAACATGATTTTGTTGGATGCTCCTACTAAATCCCTGGTGTGTTCAATGGCATCCTGTAAGGTTATGGACTTGAATGTCTTAACCTATCCTTTCAGTGGATCTGTCATCCCTTCTATGAACAAAATAAGTTACCTTGATTCTTCCACATCTGGAACCATCACTGATACCCTTTGAAACTCTTCAATAAAGGCCTCAACCGAACTTGTATGTTTAAGCTATGTAAGCTCCCTAAAATGACGATCAGGGTCTCCTTTGTCGAACCTGTCAATAATCCTTTGAGTGAATTCTTGGTAAGAGATGATGTTCCCATGACCCAAGGTGGTTATTCCATGAAACCACCATTCATGTGCCTTTCCCATCAGGTACATATTTTCCAATTTGATAGCTTCCCTTTCCTCCATAGGATTCAATTGGAGGTACGCATCCATCTTTTGTACCCACATTGTAACTGGAAGATGATATGATCCATCAAAGGTGGGTGGATCCATTTTAGCATATTCGGCCTAGTTCATTTGTACCTCTATAATGCTCCTTGCATCTTATTTTCATCTTCAAGTGGAAGTGTTCTCCCATAGATACCTATCTCCTAAATCCTGCACTCATAGTGTTCTATTCCCTCTCCATTGTTTCTGATTCTTCTCCCAAGATTTCAGAATCTAATGCATTAGATTCCCTTATTTGTGTGGTGAGGAAGGTAGGAATGTAGGGCCTAGGGATGGTTTTGTTGAGTGTATGGGAAAGGATCACCTCTCCTTCATTGGAGTGATGCTCCTCCATTTGACCTCTTTGTATAGATTGCTCATTATTCCCATTGCCTCTACAAGATCTACCAACTTCATTATTTTCACCATATAGGGGTGGTTCTTTGTCATTCTTCTGCTCCATCAAAAATTTAGAAAGGATTCCCTGATGTTTTATCAGTTCTTCCAACACTATTATCATTCTATCTTGTCCCCTTTGAAAGTTAGTAAGAGATAAGTGGAGCTTCGAATGTCCCAATGGTAAGTGGTTCTGTATTTCTGCTAGAGTGTGTTGGATGTTTTCTTGATTGCACTAAAGTATCTCTTTCATTGTATGGACTAATTTATCTACCAGAATTTCAGTTTCTTCATATGTAGAATTTTTTGTCTCATGTGTCTCTCCTATGATTCCTTCCTGCTCTTCCTATTCTGGATTACCTATCAGGGGATGACCCCCACAAAATCTTATTGTGGTCATCTTGTTAATTTCCATAGGCTGGAGAATGAAATTCTCTCTGATACCATTGGAATCTTCCCAACCAATTTTCGGCCAAGAATTAGGGTTTCAATCTGATTTTTTTGTTTTGTTTGCAGATAGCTACTACAGAAGGATGTGTTGGAGTATGTTTACTAAGTTTATTTCATAGAATACATCATAACAAGTATGGAACACATGAAAATGAAGTAAACACATAAATAGAGACACCAAGCTTCAGATCTAACCTTTATTTAGATGGAATAAATGATCTTCATACATAGATCTGCAGATCTAGTACAATATAGGAGATATAGAGACACTAGGTCTTCCTCCACTGAATACAACTGATAATAAGATTAATTTATTTCCCTTCTTGGATATATTCCTTCAGATCCCTGCCAGTATGACATGGATTCTCATATCGGGAGATAGTAGAGTCGTGGAATGCTGGATCTGGAACTGGTACGACCCTAAATGGCTAGAAATGCTCAATATTTAGGCCTCCTAGTAAATGGACTCCAAATGATTTCAAAACACCCTCAAAATGTATATTAGGGACTCTAGAGTATGAATGAAGCAAGTTAGATTTAAATCCCTCAAGTTTTCCCTCAGATTTATGAATATCCTCAATGGGAGTTGCACCCTCCTTCAGAAATTCCTCCTGATCGAAATAAAATAATCCAAAGGGGATACCCTTGGTATGAATGCTTCAAAAGGAAGTTATGAATCTATATATGAACCTCCAATGGCACAAAACTATAGATCTATACTCATCCAAGCAAATCGAGCCTCTTCTCTTCCAAAGATGCACCCTACTGTTGAAAACCCTTTAGATATGTGCACCAACTCCAAGTGTTATCTGCTGGATACCTGTGACTAGATTAGAATGGCGAGGGAGGGATATTTCACCTCCTTGGATAATATTGAACCAGGAACAGAGGAACATTTCACCTCCTTGTTGTTTTCTAGGGTTTGTTTACTCAAAACCCTCAAAAAGTAAGTTGTCTAGATCAAGTGTGCAAAGTGCAAAGTGAATAATGAGAATAGAATAGTAAGAGTTGTGCCCTTCACATTCTTTTATACCTCCTTTTTCTAATTTTCCATTGAGTTTCTCTTTCCACGTGCTAAGGGTTTTTAATATTTATTAGTATTTTACCAAAGTCACTTTAATAATAAAACTTTAGATCCTTTTTAGTGACAAGAACCACATTTCCTTCCCGTTGCTTATCTTGGACTATGGTCTAGAGGGGTAGCTACACTACTACGTCCATGAGCTCTTATGTCAATGAGACTGGGATATTACACAAGGTATATGTTAAAGAAAATAAGATCATGTTATCAACCTAGCATCATCAAAACAATGGATGCAAAAAATTACACATGCAAAGAAATAAAAGTTTCATACTTTATTTGTTCGTCACTTCCACTAAAAGTTGCATTTGAAACTCCCCACTTCACCTCTTTATTTATATCGAATTCACCATTTGCTGGCACAAAAAAAAGTGGAGGAGATATGTTGACATTGATCACAACCTACAATGTAAATGGAGTGAATTAAAACTAGAGGCTCAAGTTATGTTACATGTGAAATGTGACACTAGTAGCAAGTAACAAGGATTAGATATCATTATTTCCACTGAAACTTGCTCTCTGGCTCCTGGGGTAATAATATATATTGTACAACATGATTATTTGTTTAGTTGTAAGAATATGCTTATGACAAAACAATGAGCATGACAAAATACAAGATAAAAGGTTAAACATTAAAGTAAATCCACCAATATTTGAATTTAGACTCTTTTTATGAAGGGTTCCTATCTTAACCATCACTAAATCACAACTAAACATATAGAATATATTAAAAAGATCTATCATGTAAATTTTTGGAAGTATGCAAAATGTGTGGAATAAGACCTCGGTCCCAATGACAATATTACCCACTATTGGTAAAGCTCGTAAAGTAGGAGGAAATACAAATGGTGAGAAAATGCTAGCATCAATTAATGCCTCAAGTTTCAAATTGGGGCCAAAGGAAAGATATGATTTAGCTTAGCATCCGTCTACCCATACTTTTGATCTTGGATATGGATAAGCCACCCCAAGGTAGGAAATGCATATTTGACCTAAAAACCACTACCAAAAGTCTATGAAAATGAATTGAAACAATCAATTCCTTTTCATAGACTTTTGGTTGTGGTTTTCAGGTCATATATCAGTGTCTTGCCTCAAGTGGCTTATCCATATGAAAGATGATGGGTTATCCATATGCAAGATAATAACATATTTGGAAGATTCATGATGAACTCTATCATATCTTTCTTTTGGCTCCAATGCCAAAAGTTGGTGGAAATTATTTCATGAGTATCTGCAATGAGAGTTTATATCATAGGTTTAATATAAAGTATCAAAAATTTTACTATTAATTTGTAGTTAAGATGAATTTATATTATTTATATATAAATACAAATTATTATTTTTTTATAGAAATTTCTTCTATATTAATGGAAATAAGTTATTTGTATTTAAAACATCTTTCACCATTTTTCTTTTTTCCTTCTTTATGAACAATGGGTACTATTTTCATTGGCCATGATGTGTAGACAAAGGTCTTAGTCCACACATTTTTCATAGATCTTCAAAAATTTTACATGATACATGTTTTTCTTATATTCTATATGTTTATCTATAATTTAGAGGTTAATATAGGAACCCTTCTTATAAAGAGTCCAAATTCAAACATTGGTGGATTTACTTTTATGTTTAACCTTTTGTCTTGTATCTTGTCATGTGTAGGTTGTTAACCACAATTGCTCTTACTCACGTCTCAAATTTTGTGTGTAACATTACTTGATCCTTTATTTTTAAATCACTCAATTTACATTTTAGGATGTGATCAATGCCAACATGTTTCCTCCACTTTTATTCATTCAAGCCAATGTTGAATTCAATATAAAGAAAGAAGCGGGGTGGGAAGTTTCAAATTCAACTTCTAGTAGAAGTGATAAACAAATAAATCATGAAGCCTTTCTTTCTTTGAATGTGTAATTTTTTGCATCCATTTATTTTATGATTTCACGTAGATAACATGAGCTTATTTTATTTTATGTATACCTTGTCATTCAAGGTTGCATACATCCACTTTGTGATATTTTAGCATGGTTGAATCCAAGGATTATTACAGTCACCCTTGAAGTTCTATAAAACATATTGAGAGATGGCTAGGATGAAAAAACTACAAGTTTCACATATGTTAATGTATATGTGAGTCTAATTGAGGATGTTGATGGCTTGGATAGGATTGACTTGCATTCTCATGAAAATACACAATTCTGTGAAAAGGAATTTAAGATCTTTGAGAGTTATTTAGCCTAGGAATATGAAGATGAAATGGTAGAAACATTTGAGGTTCATGAAAACAAATAGGTCTTTGAAAAGTAAGTGAAGATCTTTGAGAATTAATTATCTAAGGAATACGAGGATGAGATGTTAATTAATTATATTTCTTCTGGTTTTTGTACATATCAAGAGATAGAAGTTCCACCTCATGGTTTTAATTTCATGTAGAAATAGAGATTATCCTCTTATATATTGTAGGGAATGTGTGTCTAATAAAAAATAATTATGTGGTACTTAATTACTTATAAAACTACATTGCAAGTAATTCAAGATATTATTGTACTTCGACCTTGTAATGTCCCCAAATTTACCAAAAAAAAATAAAAATTGTTAGGGACATTAAATCTCTTTTCATCTTCAATATTTGTTTCAAAACATCACTTTAATATATGTAGAGTAGTTTTTCCATTACCGATGATTTTCAAAAGCTTACTCTTATCCTTTTCTTCATACAATTGTAATATCATGTAGAATAACTTTATCTATGAAGTTACATTAATGCTATACAACAATCACATTGTGTAACGAATTAAGGAATATTGATTATCCCATAGTCTACCCATGAACCTTAACGTTTATCCATTATGATACACATTCACCTATTTTACTATGCACTATCATATAAGTATCATAGTTGAGATCATTCATGTTCAAAGGTATAAGTATGAATAGTTTTGTACATAAACTATTATAATCCCAATCTAATGTTACAATCATATCTATGCTAATATAATACACTATACATTATAGGGATTCTATACAGAATACGATCCATAGCATATTGTTTCTCTTGACATATAAATCACAGATCTTATCTAAGGGAGAACTTCACTTATTAACATATATAAAGATAACCCATTCATTGTGAAGTACCAATGTTTAATACAGTTAACGATTGTTATCATTTGGAAGCTCCCAATGATACAAGTCACTAATCCTGAATACGTTTAACAAGTTGGAACCAAAAGGGGAGAAATTGGTAAACCACCCCAAGTAAGATCATACTATAATGCAAGGAAGTTTAATTAAGTGAGTCAGTGATAACATTACCAAGGTGGTTAAGAGATTATACTGGGGTTCTGTAATTATGCTATAGTTAAGCCCTATACCTAATAGTATAACCATACTCAACTTTGTGATCTGGCCCAACATTGAATGCGAAATGGAAACCATGTTAATGGCGGTGTCAAGTCTGTCGGCAACACATTTATCAACTGGTCTATACCATTAAGAGGGAGCTGTATTGTACTGGTCTATTAGGTAACCATGCCCAATGGGAGCTCACCATATCCCATTATTCACATGGCAAGGTACTGCATATTTCCCATGAGTTGTTACTCCAGATTTCCCATAGTTTCGGGTCACTACTGTATTCTTTCCTTTCGGCTCTAAAATTTTATGAAAACTCCTACTCTTGTATTTTATGTGCCTAGTGTTAACCTTGAAATGATTTCTCTGTATGTAAGTCCGGTGACTTGGAGCGGACCTAATCCTGAGTAGGAAAAATGGAGGGCACACACCAGTCGGATTTCTACCGAAGAAAGGTAAGCTAGAACTCTCTTTTGTTCCTTCTGATACCATGTGACTCTTGGATAACGTATTCACATCTAGCCATTGTATCGGTTCATATCGGCTCTTTTGGTTTTGACATTCTTGGATATGGGTTAGCGTATATCTCAGTTTGACTAGTGCCCTTCAAATCTTTAAGGTTTTTGTCCTAATTTCATTTTATTTTTCTGTGTAAAGTCTCATAATTTTACACCCTGTAATAGGTACTCTACCACCATGATGATTCGTAGTAAGTCTTGAAAATCTTATGTTTTATCATTCCAAAGTGAAAACACCTGTAAGCGTATGATCTAGTTTTCTAAACCCTAATAGAGTCACTCTCAAAGTATTTTCAGTTATCATATTGCATAAATGAGCTCTGCGCGAACTAGATAAAACAGTTAAAATCTTAGGCTAATCCTTTCGTGGATTTATGGACTCGGTCCATTTTAGTGTTTTTTTTTTCATTATCCCTCTACGTGAAACTTGTGAATATACTTACAAGGAGGTAAGGTAACGACCCTCTAATGCATTATGTAATCTACACTCTGAATGCATGGAGAACAATGGTTCAGTTAACTTACCCTTTTACCTATAAATAAAAAATACACGACATCTATACAACAATTTTGTAAAGGCCCTCTGTGTGTTAAATTCCACTAAAATTTATACAACATAGATTCATATAAAAATTTCAACCCTGAATCCCTGTTCTTAAATCTGTGTTTTAAATGGAAATCTAGATTCCTTCTGTGTAAAAGAAATAGTATAGTGAAATACCCTGATGTAGGAGCATCTCAAGCGAGTCAGCGCGGAGATAAAAGACAGTTGGAAAAACACCCAGCGCAAATTTTGAAAATATATTGAAACATTAATGAAGTCATCAAGTGGAGGCACACTTGTATAATGTAAAAGGACCTTGAGCGATCCGCTCTTGTCCATAGTAGATAGAAGGAATTTATAGTAGTTAATGAAGGTAGGTAGAATTGAATTCCTAGATTAGACAGTTTTAGGAGTCAGAGGAAAAATGGATGTAGACACCCTCACTTGCATTATTGTAACAATAAGAAGCATTATGAGAAGAGAGCATAGGAGGGAAGAAGTAGAGAGTTGCGTAGATGAATTCCATGTACAAAAGTTTTGGATTAATACAAAAGGGTTTTGATTCAGACCCATGGTGTTCTATTATTCTCTATGTATCCATTATTGAATGTTATGCTCATGAATGATTTACTCTTTCTATCATGCAAATGCTTTTATGCTATGTATGAATGATTTCTTGTTGAATGTTTGAAGTCTGAGAGGAAAGGGTAAGGGAACGAGTTTCAATTGTTTCTCTATTTGAGCAAGTGTTCCTGCAAGGAGTGCAGTTGAATTGTCAACAAGGAGTGCATTGACAAAGGGTTCAGAGGTTTGTCTCTGAAAGCTCAGATAAGATAGCTTTTGTTCTCATTCCCTCAGAAGTGAAAATTGAGGCAAGGGAGCCATGCAAGGTGTGCACAGGCCGAGTAGAGATTCAAGTTTTGTAACCTGAGCAAAGTGTTGAGGGTATGTTGCTGTAGGGAGTGCGTAGAGTCAAAAGATTTTAAATTCCTCGGAGTAATTGAGGAATTTGTTGCAAGGAGTGCGTGTAGGAGTCTTCTTAACACTTGGAGTTGGAAAAAGCTCAGGAAGGATAAAGTGTTCGAAATTGTCAAAGAGAAGCATAGGAAGTTTGTGTATTTGAGCGTTGAGAAGGTGACGCAAGTTTGTGTCACAGGCGGTTAAGTATTGTTGAAAACCATTTTGGTAAAAGTTGCAGAAGTCCTTGAGAAGGAAAGAACGGACGGTCGGAATTCCCGTGGAGAATTTGCGAAGTCCTGCTAGTCATCAGATCTCATGAAGGAGCAGGGGAGTTACGGAGAGTGTTCCAAAGGTTCAAGATCAGGAGAGACAGAGCCGTAGATTTCAGGGTTTCATGGGTTGAATTCCCAAAATCTTTGCATCAGGACTCACGAAATCACGAAGTGCAAAGTCCCTAAGGGTCGAAAGGATCGTGTGGGCCATAGAACTTAGCAGGGTTGATAGGTGGCGCACTATCGACATGGAGGTCAATTTCACTGACTATTTCAGGGTTTCGTGGGGTGAAGTCATGAAATATTTGCATCAGGATTCGTGAAATCACGAAGTCTGAAATCTTAGTGGAATGAAGAGTTGTTGAAAGGTCAACCTTGCGAGCGCATCGAAGTTTCGGTAATTCGGGTTTCAGGAGTCGAGGGGACGAGTTGCTTGACATTGCAACTCCCGAAATCGCAATAAGGAGAAATCCAAAATTGGCAAGGAAAAGGTCAAGCGTTGACTATTTTCGGGTTTCGGAAATTGAGAGACAGGGCGCTTGACCACCGGATTTGCGAAATCGTGAAGTCCGATCTTTCGAAGTATAAAGGGGGGAAATTTCTCAAGGTTATTTGTGGGTGTAGATTTCCCAAAAGTGAAATAGAAGAGCCAATTGTGGAGAGCTCTTTGGGCCAGTAGAAGAGGAAAGATCCTATGTGCATGGACTTTTCGACCTGCGGGTTGGGGGGGGGGCTGTGTCAGGTCTGGTATCAAAGACCAGAAAGATTCATTTTCTTCTTATAGCAGGGAAAAGGAAGAGTCACCATGTTGTCGAGGAGAAGTTAAAGGCAAACACCTGATCCTCCAGAGGAGAGGGAAATACCAAGAAGAAGGGGTAGGTAGATGCCTAATCCAACCATAGAAAGAGAAATCCGTGACTTACGTGCCAGACTTGAAGACATGGAGACAACATAGAGATGCATAGCCAGTGCTGGGGATCTTAGTGATTTTGAAAGTGAAAATGAAGTTGAACATGAAGGGGAAGAAGTTGTAGCCAAAGATGCAGCAAACGAATGCCTGATTAGGGCTATTGCAAGAATGGGTACAAGAGCCAAGATGGATATTCCAGTTTATGAGGGAAACTTGGATGCAGAGGAGATTCTAGACTGGATTAGAGCTCTGGACACATATTTTGACTATGAAGATGTCGAAGAGGACAAGAGGGTCAAACATGCTGTCACGAGATTAAAGGGACATGCGGCATTGTGGTGGGATGAACTACAAGATGATAGACGTTGCAAAGGCAGGTAGAAAATCAAAAGCTGGGACAGAATGATCGCGAAGATGAAGGTGAAATTCATTCCTAGGGATTACCAAATTACTCTGTTTCGAAGGATGAAAAATTTGAGACAGAAGCTGATGACAGTGAAAGAATATACTGAAGAGTTCTACAGACTGAACATTAGGGCAAGTCATTGAGAAAGCGATGATGAAAAAGTTTCCAGGTACATGAATGGTCTGAGATACGACGTCCAGGATGAGATGAGCATGATGACCATCCGAATGGTGGAAGATGCTTATCAGATGGCTCTAAAAGCTGAAGAGAAGATGAGCCGAAAGCAGGGTCAGAGAGGCCGAGGCAGAAGTCAACCCAAAGGCAAATCAGTTGCCAAGGATAAAAATAAAAAACCCAAGGAGGATTGGAAGAAACCTCAAAATCGAACTGAGAGAGGTGGAAGCTCACAGTGAGGGAAATATGCTGAATAGAGAGGGAAGCATACTGAATAGAGAGGAGATTATGATGATAATAATGTTTTTCCTCGTACCAGAGGTAGAGGAAGAGGAATAGGTGGAGTAATAACAGGTTTCACATGTGGAAAGAATGGACACAAGTCTTATGAGTGTCCAGACAAAAAGAAAGAAAGTGGTGAAACTCACATTGCCAAAGCTCAAAGGTAGAATGTTGAAGCAGAGGATGCTGAAGGCGGAAGATCGTTGATGATGAAAAAATCTCTTTTGACACCAGAGAAGGAGATGGAGAGTTCAATCCAAAGAAATGGAATTTTCTGGACTGCATGCAAGACCAAGGACAGGGTACGCAAAGTTATTTTGGACAGTGTTAGCACAGACAATCTCGTTTCAATGAAGATGGTAGAAAAGCTGAAGATGGAGACGATTGATCATCTAAGTCCATACAGAGTTTCATGGTTACAAAAAGGACATCAGGTAACTGTCACTAAACAATGTTTAGTTGAATTTAAGATAGGAAGATATAATGATAATATACTTTGTGATGTTATTCCCATGGATGTTTGTCATCTATTTCTAGGTAGACCATAGCAATATGATAGGAATGTGATTCATGATGGGAGAATGAACACATACACCCTAGAGAAGAGTGGGAGAACTCACATGTTGCTTCCAATAAAAGATAAGGAGGTGAAACCTGAAGTAAGCAAAACTGTACTTCTCATGAGTGGGAAGGAACTTCTTACAGAGGTTAAGAAGAAGGAGGAACCACAATTCATTGTGGTCAGGAAATCGAAGATTGTTTTGACCAGCACAAGGGTAGATGATTTACCAGAAGAGGTTCAGGAACTATTGGAAGAATTCACTGACACAGTAGTGGATGAACTACCTCATTCGTTGCCACCGATTAGAAGTGTGAGTCATCACATCGATCTCATACCAGGATCTAGTTTGCCAAACAAATTCACATATAGATTGACACCGCAGGAGAATGAAGAGGTCAAAAGAGAAGTCCAGGATTTGTTGGACAAAGGGTTGGTCAGAGAAAGCTTGAGTCTGTGTGTTGTTCCGACAGTACTCAGTCCGAGGAAATACGGAGGCTGGAGGATGTGTACTGACTCGAGAGAAATAAAAAAAATAACCATCAGGTACAGATTTCCATTGCCAAGGATGGATGATCTGATGGATTGCTTGAGTGGAGAATTTTTTTTTTCGAAGATTGATTTAAAAAGTGGTTATCATCAAATTCGCATGAGAGAAGGTGATGAATGGAAGACAACATTCAAAACCAATGAAGGGTTATATGAATGGCTTGTTATTCCATTTGGCTTAACGAACGCGCCAACTACTTTCATGAGATTGATGAATGAGGTCCTGAAGGATTTCATTGGAAAATGTGTCATTGTGTATCTTGATGACATACTGATTTTCAGTAAAACAGAAACTGAACATCTGAAACATTTGGCTACAATGATGAAGAGATTATAGTAGGAGATGCTGCTGATAAACATGAAGAAATCCTCATTCATAAAGACAGAACTCATTTATTTGGGTTTTGTTATTTCTGCAGATAAATTGAGGATGGATCTAGATAAGGTGGAGGTGATCAAGAATTGGCCATCATCGAAGAATACCTTTGAGGTGAGAAGTTTTCATGGATTGGCTAGTTTCTACCAAAAATTCATCAGGAATTTTAGTGGAATTAGTGCACCGATGATGGACACAGTGAAGAAGAGACACAAATCTTTTCACTGGACAGAAGAGGCTGAGAAAAGATTCAATTTGTTGAAGAAGAAAATTACGAAACAACCAATTCTGGTGTTGTTGGATTTCCAAAATACATTTCAAGTGAAATGCGATGCAAGTGGATTTGTAATAGGGGCAATCTTGAGCCAAGAAGATAGGCCGATAGCATACTTCAGCGAGAAGTTGAATGAAGCAAAGATGAAATACTCCACGTATGATAAGGAGTTCTATGCTATCATTCAGGCATTGAAGAAATGGAGACATTACCTAATTCCTAAGGAGTTTGTCTTATACAGTGACAATCATGCACTGCAGTTTGTGACTCAACAGGAGAAGCTAAATCAAAGACATGTTAAATGGGTTGAATACATGCATAATTTCACTTTTGTGATTAAACATATTTCTGGTACTGCTAACAAAGTTTCTAATGCTTTGAGAAAGAAATGTTTGCTATTGCAGGAGTTCAAAATCAAAACATTGGGTTTTGATGATCTCAGGGACATGTACAGAGATGATCCGGATTTTAAGGAGGTGTATGAAGCAGCTGAGAATCCAATTGTCAAAGACAGGAGCCAATGGATAGAATACATGATCCAGGAAGGATTATTGTTTAAAGGTAATCAGCTTTGTATTCCAAAATGCTCCATGAGGGAGAATTGTCTAAAGGAGAAACACAGTGGAGGATTGGTCGGGCACTTCGGTCATGAAAAGACATTCGTAAAGTTTAATGAGTCATATTTTTGGCTGGGAATGCGAGCAGAAGTTAAGAGATTCGTGGACAGATGCAAAATTTGCCAGCATTCGAAGGGAAAGAGACAGAATCCAGGGTTTTATCAAACATTTCCCATACCTGAGAAGCCGTGGGATGAAGTCAACATCTATTTCATATTGGGGTTGCCAAGAACACAAAGAGGGTTTGACTCAATCTTTGTGGTGGTGGATAGATTTTCCAAGATGGCACACTTCATTTCATGTCAGAAAACCAATGACGCAACTCACAATGCGAATCTGTTTTTCAAAGAAGTCATTCGACTTCATGCCTTACCAAGGAGCATAGTTTGGGATTGAGACCCTAAGTTCATAGGACACTTCTGGAGGACCTTACTGTAACGACCCTGCTTAAATAGATTTATAGGATTATTAATTATAATTAATTTAATAATCTAATTGTCCTAAAAGTTAGTTAAACAATAATTATTTCTTAAATAATATTAACTAATTAATTATTATTAATTACTTGTTCATGTCTGTCAAGGATTAATTAATTATTAATTGACTCATTAATTAATTAAGTAAATAATTAAAGGGGTTAATAAGTTTAATTTGTTAAAGACTTACGTATTCAGGAAGGGATAGGACATTAAATATAAGGATAAGATATTAATAAGGGATAAGATAAGATAATAAATACAAAAGGATAAGATAATAAATAAATGGACAAGGAAAGTAATGAAGGGGGGAGAGACGGTGAAGGGGTATATGATGGGGGAGAGCCTTACGGTGGAAGGCATTCTTTTGGAGGAGGATTTTATTTTGGGGGGAGGAAGCATTTTGGAGAGGGGCGAGAGTACTGGTTTCTTGGCTTGGATTTTCTGGTTCTATGGTAGAGTTCTGCATTCTTTGAGTATCATTGCAGGGGGCACCGGGTTGCTAGGGGTTTTGGCCACGGGGGCCAATATATCCATATGGTATCCTGGAGCTAGGAAGCTATCCTAGTTGGCAGGGTGGAAACACGGTTTGGGCAGAGTTGGTCCATGGCTTCAAGTTGGGCAAGGCAGCAGCAGGAACAACAAGACAAGTGGAGGGTTAGCATCAGAGCAAGGTATGTTAATTTACGTATTTGTTTCATTTTGTCATGAAATCATTATTCGTTGATAAATTTAAGTTACTGAAGTTACTATTATGAAGATTATTATTCTGTTATGAAGTTACTTTTTCAGTTTATGGAATAAATTGATGTTTAAATTAATATGGTTAGTACACATGGTATCAGATCCCTGGTTCAAAATCTAGAACCAAGGGCCTACCTACCTACCTTCCTACATACCCACCTAACCTGTAAGCCAAGTAACATTGAAACCTTAAGAAAACCCTGAATATAAAAGAAGGAGAAATATGTAAGAAATTCCCCATAGTGTCAAGTCTCTCTCCACTTATTCAAGTCACCTTCACGCCTATAAGGGTCTTGACCTACTGCGAGAAGTAAGAAGTACAAAGACTAAAGAGTATTAGGTTCAAAAAAAAAAATATCTTAAATATGAAAGAATATAGAAATGCCCTACTTCTATTTTATTTTAGAAGAGGTTCTTTAAAATAAAATACATCATTCTAGGTTTAATAATTCAAGGTGGAATTCTAAGTGCAGTAGGCCTGTTGCAAGCCAGAGCCAAAAGGACTTTGCCAAAGTGGCATTTGTTCAAACAAAGAGTTCAAGTCCTGTACTCACTTCAATATTCACACATTTAACTTAATTCATTGTTAAGCAATGGGGAATAAGTTGGTTGTAACTGTTCAAATTCAATATTCTTTCCTACAGAGAATTATGCACTAAATTTTGAAATAAAATGACAAATTTAAATTTGAAAACCATAAAATGTTTATAAATTTGACTATAATGCATTGCGGACCTAAAAGTGCAGAAACCCTTACAAAAACAAAAACAAATGCAAGACGCAAAACCAATTAGAAAGCCATTGCGCTAGCAGGCAATAGAACCTACGCATGAATATGCCTAGGTACCTCCTAGAGAAATGATCCTGAAGTACTCCAAAGAGAAGTATTAGGGAATAAATGTATGGCGGACTTCCTGGAAAGAGGGACACCAATTGGCAGAATAAAAACATTCGTGTGGTAACAAGCTAAGAGGATTGGAATAACAACCTACAAGTTTGATAGAAAGAACAAATACCATAAAACAATATTATAGAGGATCATGAAAACAGGTAGCTCTGTTTTTCTAGATTAAATTAAATCAACGGCATAAACGAACAACTTTCACTGATTGAGAGATTGTTAGATCAAAGAAACCTAGAAACCCTACCAAACCCACCTAGATTGAACATCAAAAAACACCCATGGACAATGAGCAACCATTTGATTATCCATAACACCCTCCTACATGATCCTCCATGGTCGAGGATCGAGACAAAAATTCAAACCAATGCCAAAAATACAAGAAAAACCATACCATGCCAAATACAACATACAAAAAAAAACCCGTGAAACATCCATTAAAGTCAGATAAACCTTTTTGGGTTTCAGACGAAGATTTTTATCAACTAAAAACTAACAAATAAATCAAATACAGAAACCGAAACCATTTCCAAATACCAAATAAGGTAGATAATAATAATTAGGCCTCAGAAAAAAAAAAATGTCATCAACTTATATTCAGCCGGTAATTCGAACCCTATACAACTTTACCTCCATGACCATCGTAAACACACACAAAAAAAAGATGTGCAATTATCAAGATCTGGAATTGCTACATGTGCATCTTCCATAGTTGCACACCACCCTTGCATAGATGAGACACCAAATCTGATAGCTTATTTTCACCTTCTTCTGACAATTTATCGGTCTTTGGACTACTGAGGTATATACCCATTATGACTTCTAGGAAAAAAAACTTAGCACATTTAGATGCCAACCCTCTCTTCCCCCTCAGTGGAGGCAGCCATGAGGTGCTAATGCGCTGGGCGGAGTTAGGTGCCACTCGAAGCGATTCGTCAAGAGAATGTTGTAGAGACACATTCGACAACTACTGTCAGACGACCTCCAATGCATAGAGAATCCAAAGGATAACTCGCGGCCTAGAACAACCACACAAAGAATTCTTGTTTTCTGAAAAACAAAATCGCCATGCAAGGTAAGGAAAAGAAATAGCATCATCCACAAAGGATCAAGGAATAAAAATAGCGCATATATTAAACCATGTTATATAATAAATCATGCCACACAGATACATAGATTCCCTGTTCCGTCCAGCAAACACATGCATATAAACTATACACAGAATATAAATCGACCAGACAGACTGGAGAATCCGATTTTATCACAAGAGCAGGTATGATTTGTAGACGAGAAGTGGTTTGGAGAGAAGAGATAGTTCAAAGAAGTCTGAGTAGAGACTATACAATGCCGACCCTGCTGAAGCCTCATCATCAAATCTATGAATTGTAAATCTTTTTAAAGATGTAAAAATATGAGAATTGTACATCATTTAATATGATTTATTTTATACTTAATAAACCAAGAGTTAAGAAAGAATGAAACAAAACTGGAGTTAAGGTCAAAGTCCAAATATCCAAATGAAATAATTGATTTAGTTAAACACGCACTTCAGAGTTCGGTCATAGAAAGATTGCATTTGATCCGAGACTACTAGTAACGATTTTAGCTCTTCTGAAATTTAGGAAGCTACGTGTAGGGATCAGATTGAAGAACAATAGAAACACATCAGAGACAAGAAAGCAAAACATTAAAATGCCTTTCTAAAAGATGAGAAATGAAATATGGTTGAAGAAAATTTAGAACAAAATCTCCAAGATGAAGAGGTGTCTATCTAAACTTTCTCCATATGGAAAACAGATTGTGCTGGGCATTATAGTCCACAGATAATTCTTGAACAATAAAAAAACGTTTCATTTTCTACCATATTCCACAGATTGTGGTTGATGATGGGTTTGACCAAACAAATACTGGATTATTGATAGCAGTAGACATTTCAATGCATAGATAACAACCGGGCCAGCTTCTTCGACCAAAGTCTTTTCAGGCCAATGAAATTGCATTTCAAAAGATCTGGCAAATATATTTTCATTTTCTTGTTTGTATTAACTCTGAATGCAATGTTCAGAGCAAAGCACCAAAGCTCAGGTTATCCCGGTAAAATATGGCGAATAACACTTCATGTCTACGAATATAACAACAATATTTACTATTTTACCTTGCAAACAATCGAGGAATAGAAATAGAACAAAACCCCCAATTTTGACAAAGCGGCCAAATCCAGTCGACGGAGGGAGAGGGAGCTACAACAAAGATCAAAGCACCAACTACCAAGTTTTCCACACCAAACGCAGCCAAGGAGAGAGAGCTCACGCGGCCTGCAAACACCACACAAAACAAAAAAACAAATTTATCAAAAAAAAATTTAATTAATAAAACCAAACAAAAAAAAAACCCCCAATAGCCAACGCACAACACCGAGACCTTCCCTATTGCAGAGTTGATGGACAAATGCCACAACTCTGAGAATATTTAACAAAATATTTGTATCAAATCGAAGTGCTATTACGCCAAAATAAATACCAACCCTACACATAACGCCATGATAAATAGTCGCAGCCATTACCAGAGCTCCAGCCATTTCCAGAGCTCCGCTGCAGTTGCAGAGCAAGAGAGGCTCAGGGTGCGTTCGCAATTGAAACAAGCTACAGGACGATTAGGGTTAGGGGTATTGAGAGAGTACGTGTAGGGTTAGGTTTAGGTCAGGAGGATGCTGGAGGAAGCATGGTGGGCATGTGGAATCCATGCGTGCCCGCACTTTTTTTTAATTATTTCGATTTTCTTCAATTTTAAATTTCCTTTATAAATTGTGCATGAGTTCTCGTTTAAATTTATTTTTTATTTATTATTTTGGTATAAAATTAATTTAGGTCAATTTAGTTTTAATTAATTTAAAGTTAATTTACGATAATTTAGTATAAGGTAATTTTTTTTTTTTAAATAATTATGTAACTTTAAAATTATTAGTGTAACTAATTATCAAATTAAAATTTTAATTAAATTAATGGTGTATTTAGAGTAAATTTAAAATACATTAAAAGGTTAATTAAAATTTTAGAAGGTCCATGGGTTTTGAACCCAAAACCACCCACCAAGCGATGCGCCTTAAGAAGAGCAATAACACCAACGCGCCACATATATCACTTTTACAAATAAATTTGTATATAAATAGTTTAATTATCAATAATAGAAAGGTACTAGCCTAAAGAATAATCTATGATTATCCAAGCATCAGGCTCATGAGACCTTACACACAATTCATGAAGCCAATCGCCGAGCTCTTTCATTCCATTCCACCAGTCTTTGGTAGCAGAAGTAGTGGAAAATGCGCGCTACACAGGGGAAAACATGAACTTGAATGGAGGTATGAGGTCGACCTTTCCGCATCATCCTGGAATCGTTGGGAAGGCCCTTAGGACATTTCCCAGGGGAGTGGGCTCAATGCCACCACCATATGGTAAAGAGTCGCGCCAGGGACATGTTGGCAGCCAATTCAATTTTTTCAATTGCCCTTAAAGCTGCCTACACCTATGTCTCTTGAACTTCAAATTTCTGTCGCATTTTGCAAACAGAAGACATTTTCATTTCCTGCGACATTTGAAAATTGGTTTCATTTTATTTTTCACGATTGAAAGCATGAAAACTCCTCCATCGTTATTTGGACTGTCATGATCTGCTCATTGATACTCTGATTGGTACTTACCTTTGGTTTATTTTTCGAACTTGTCCATTTGCCTATTCTTACTTTGATTGCGCAACTGTATTTTTATTTTATTGATAAGGCATTGAGCATGTTAAGTTATGGGTTATATTTGATTTCATAAGGGTCATGATTGATCTTGTTTTATATGATGTGATCCTCACTGTTATAAGCTTTTGACCTATCGATTTTATGAAATCTCTTG